>CAUVYP010000049.1:801487-1106487 GCA_963556195.1 Sepiola atlantica | reverse complement strand
GTGGTTTCTGACAAGAAACGGGTTGAATTCCCGATTCCGTCGTCTTCAGCATAGTCTGAAATAGTAAATGATGGAATTTCTTCAAAAAACACATCTAACTGTTATGAAACGCTATGTACACAGAATTTTGAAATGGAGAGCCGACGAGAAACGCTTAGGTCAGAAAAAGCCGTTAAAAGATTCTATATTTAGAAGTAAAGCAAGAAAGAAAAGAGAGAAAGAAAGAAAGAAAGAAAGGAGGGGGAAAATAAAAAAAATTAAATTTATAATAATAAAATATTACTTTTATATTTATATATATCATTTTCATATATATATATGTAGAAAATAATTAATTAAGGGTACGCAACTCTAATTAATTAAATTATCTAAAAAAGGGGAGGTAACTATTTATTATTATATAAAATATATATATGTTTTTATGAATTTCGATCATTTCAATTAATAATTCTCAATTCAAAGTAAAAACATAAATATAGATAAATATATAAATAAAAAATATAAATATAGATAAATATATAAAACTTCAAACCTTCAAAAGTTTAGGCTTTAAAATCACTATCACTACTAATTTAAACCAAATAGATTTCCTCGATTCTACTCTTAACCTCGAAAATAATACTCACAAACCCTACCATAAACCGAATAAATCACTCCAATATATCCATAAAAGCTCATGCCATCCACCATCAATCCTCAAAAACCTTACTAAAAATATAAGCCTTAGAATTTCAAACCTCTCCTCCAATTATGAAGTTTTCACACAGGCCGCTCCATATTATAATAAAGCCCTCCGCGACAGCGGATTCCACGATGGAATCTCATACATCCCAAACCAGAATATTCCACAGAACAACAACCGCAAAAGGAGGAGATCGATTATCTGGTTTTCGCCGCCCTTCTCCAGCAGAACAAAATCAAGAGTAGGTCATATTTTTCTCTCATTATTAAACAAACATTTCCTTCCAACACACAGTTTACATAAGTTTTTCAATAAAAACACCATCAAGGTCAGCTACTCAACCATGCGGCCTATAAGGAGTTACATCACCAAAGAACAAAGCACGGCAGTCGACACCGGATGCTCATGCCAAAATAAAAATTCTTGCCCCCTCGAGGGAAATTGTAAAGTTGACTCAGTTGTATACAAAGCTGTGGTTACGAGTCAAACTGATAACAGTACAGATGTATACTACGGCATGACACAAGGTTCCTTTAAACAAAGGTATTATTCACACCTATATTCCTTTAGATACAAAGATCGCGCAAACACATCTTTGGCTAAACGAATTTGGGAACTAAAAGAAGAAGGAACTCCCTTTTCTATAAATTGGAAAATCATAGAGAGAAAACCCATTTATTCACCTATATCTAATGTTTGCCATTTGTGTAATGCTGAGAAGTTCCATATTTTTAAAGCCATCATGAACCCAAACACCAGATGTTTAAATGTACGCGATGAGGTTTTTAAGGGCTGTATACATCGTAAACAAGCACTCCTTATCTATTGGATGGATCGAGTGACTTAAGCCTTCCTAGAACCCTACATACATTTTTCAGACACTTACACAGTTCCACTGCAGACTTCTCGTTCTACGAACCTGATCACAACCCTTTTTTCCTTTCTCCATTTTTTCCCTCTTTCTTATTTAAATTTTTAAATTTTTTATATATTTTTTTATATTTTTATATTTTTTTATATTTTTATATTTTTTTATATATTTTTAAATTTTTAATTTTTAAATTTTATTTCTCGAATCTTTATTTATTTATTTATATATTGATTTTTATTTATATATTGAATTTTTATTTTTTATTTATATTTATATATTGATGATTTTTTATTTACCCATGCATGTGTTTGTGTGTGTGTGACTGTGTATATAATATATATATATATATATGTATATATATATATATATATGTATAAATATGTATATATATGCATATATATATGTATGTGTGTATGTGTACATGTGTATGTGTATATTTATTTTTGATTTTTTATTTATATATTTATTTATATATTGATTGATTATTTATGGTTATATATTGATTTTTTATTTATATATTGATTTTTTATTTATGTATATGTATATATATTTTTTTATCTATATATATATTTTTTTATCTATATATGAATTTCGAATTTTTATTTACATATGAATTTTTTTATATATTGATTTTTTATTTATATTTTGATTTTTGAATTTTTATATGATTTTTATTTATTTATATATTGATTTATTTATATTTCGATTTTTATATTTATATTTACATTTATTTTTATTTTTATTTATTTATATATAATTATATATTTATATTTTTATTTTTATTTATATTTTTATTTATATTTTGATTTTTGATTCTTTATTTACATATTTTGATTATATTTATATATTGAATTTTTTATTTATATATTGATTTTTTTATTTTATTTTAATATTTTTTTATTTTAATATTTTTTCTATATAGAGATTTTTTATTTTTTATTTATATATTGATTTTTTTATTTATATATATTTTATTATTTATATAGATTTTTTATTTATATTTGTTATCTATATATTGATTTATTTATATATTGATTTTTCATTTATATATTGATATTTTAATTATATATTGATTGATTTTTATGTATATATTGATTTTTTATTCATGTATTTATATATTTATCTATATTTATATTTTTTATTTATATATTTATCTATATTTATGTTTTTACTTTGAATTGAGAATTATTAATTGAAATGATCGAAATTCATAAAAACATATATATATTTTATATAATAATAAATAGTTACCTCCCCTTTTTTAGATAATTTAATTAATTAGAGTTGCGTACCCTTAATTAATTATTTTCTACATATATATATATATATATGAAAATGATATATATAAATATAAAAGTAATATTTTATTATTATAAATTTAATTTTTTTATTTTTCCCCTCCTTTCTTTCTTTCTTTCTTTTTTTTCTTTCTTGCTTTACTTCTAAATATAGAATCTTTTAACGGCTTTTTCTGACCTAAGCGTTTCTCGTCGGCTCTCCATTTCAAAATTCTGTGTACATAGCGTTTCATAACAGTTAGATGTGTTTTTTGAAGAAATTCCATCATTTACTATTTCAGACTATGCTGAAGACGACGGAATCGGGAATTCAACCCGTTTCTTGTCAGAAACCACTGGTCCATGTCTGATTAAAATCTGTATTTAAAAATAAAAATATTACGCTCTTAATTTAATTTAATTGAGCACTCTACTGGTATTTCCCTTTTATTCTTTATTGAGTATATCTTTATTGAGTATACCTTTATACTTTATATATATATATATATATATATATATATATATATATATATATATACAATTCAAGAGATGAAAGATGGGAATAAAAAATTGTATAGATACAATATTTATTTAAACATCAGAAGTTCAAAGCAAGGAGTTTCATATCCTTAATCCACAGATTTTCAAAGACAAACTCTTTTCATCAGAGTAAGTGTAAATACTACCGGCAACATTTAACTTTGAAAACTTTTTTTACACAAAAAACAAAAGACAAAGAAACTTTTGGTAGAGAGGAAAACGTCAAGTTAGGGTAGTCACCGTCAAAAACAAAACAGCTGTTATAGTGGAAATAGATGTTTGAAAAAGAATACTCAAAGTTATTAGGAGTTCAAATGTTGTTGTTAAGAAACTGATTGTTCGACGGTGGTCAGTTGAGTTTGTGCGTAGAAGTCCGAAGGTAAAAGTATCCAATTCAAAGGTTCCGGGATGAAGTTTATAATTCATAATATATATATATATATATATATATATATATATCGTCTTTATTGTAACAATCTTCCTTGCCGGAATTAGTATTTTTCAAAGAAACTTAAGCGAAAACCATTTTTGTATTGTAAAGAACAGGCTAGCTAGGTAGAATCAAATATCGATTTGTCAGATACTTTCCCATTGTAAAAAATTGTTAAAAATTTTACATTTAATGAATTGAATCTATTATTTTTCTTTCAGAAATTCTTTCTTCGGCAAATGGCACCAATTTTATAGAAGGAAGCCCCGCAGCACTGACCTGTATATTCCCGGCTTATCCTGAATTCGATTATTTACAGTGGGAAAATTTAAACACCGGCATTACACTTCGATGTAGAAGTCCAAAAATTTGTCAGAATAATCCTAGATTCCAGCTTCTACGGAATGGTTATAACTTTACTCTCATCATAAAATACGTCAAATTAAACGAAAGCAGATGGTCATGTTCGAATAATGGCGGACATTATAGAGAATTTGTTACTTTCAATGTCGTTAGTAAGTAAATACCAATAATTTTGTTCTTTTATTTTTCAATGAAGAAATGTCAATAAGAACAAGCCACGCATGCGTGGCCCCCTCTCGATGTGGCGAGTGTAAAATGCAATAAATTTGGGCAATTTGGGGCATTTTTGACCCCCCTTTTACGCCTTGGGGTGCGAACCAGAATTTTTCTGAGGTCAAGGATGCTCATTTTATATCCGGAACAATTGCCTCTACATTTTGACAAGTTTCAGAAAAATTGAATGTATGGATCAAACGTTATGGGAGAAAAGGGTCATTTTTTGCCATTTTGGGGCTTTTGACCCCCTGGGGGCGCGAACCAGATTTTTTCCAAGGTCAGCGATACTTATTTTCTATTAGGAACAATTGCCTCCATATTTTGGCCAAGTTTCAGAGAAATTAAATGGATGGATGAAAAGTTATGGGGCAACAAATGTCATTTTTTGCAATTTCGGAGGCCTTTTGACCCCCTGAGTGGCTGACCAGATTTTTTTTCAAAAATCGGAGAATGTCACTTTCTAACCTGACAAAAGTTACAACTTCATGCAAAATTTCAGAGAAATTCAATGGATGGTTGCGGAGAAAAATCCGGACAGACGGACGGACGGAAATGCCTCAAAAATTATTAAGATTGGATTGGGTTACGAATTTTTGAATTGAAATAGAACTGCAAAATGTACAAATATTAGTTGTTGGTTAGTTTCATATCATTTAAGAATTGATTTGGTCTTTTTACAATGATTTGTGGCAAGCGCCTGGCATTTGCCAAACAACTTTCGCGAGGGTGGGGGGGGATAAAGCCACGTGACCAGAATAAGTGAAGAAATGTTATACTTAATTGTTCTTGAGATTCGGGTTGGTGAATTTAGGAGCAGTGACAGCAAAGTTTCTTTGGGGGGAAACGACAGGATTGGGGTTTGTGTATGTAAAAAAAAATATTTTTATTAAAAAAGAAGCGGATTTCGATCACTTATGATTGTTAATCTCACTTATGATTGCTAATTTTATGATTGTTAATTTTACTTATGATTGTTAATCTCACTTATGATTGTTATTTTCAATTATGATTGTTAATTTTATGATTGTTAATTTTACTTATGATTGCTAATTTTATGATTGTTAATTTTACTTATGATTGTTAATCTCACTTATGATTGTTATTTTCAATTATGATTGTTAATCTCAGTTATGATTGTTAATTTCAGTTATGATTGTTAATCTCACTTATGATTGTTAATCTCACTTATGATTGCTAATTTTATGATTGTTAATTTCAGTTATGATTGTTAATTTCAGTTATGATTGTTAATTACTTATGATATCTAAGGTTACTTTGTTTTCTTTACAGCTAATCCACCTTTGCACTTAACAATCACGGAGTCATCAATAATTTCCGGTACTTGGAACGTTTCAACCTCGTGTTCTTATCCTGCCGTGAATGTAACATGCACCGTTGGTAATGTAAGTAGAAAGAATTCTACTCTTTTCGGACCGAACTGAATCATGTATAGGTGTTATGGAGCCTACCCCCACCCCCCTACACACACGCACGCACGCACACAACCTGCTCCTAACTCAGAGCTGACTTAAAAGCAAGTGCCTAATTGTCTGTAGAAACAAAAGGCGACCTTGGAATATTTCTGGCCACATATTGCAGATAGAACATTATCAAATGAAAGAATGACAAAATCCATACAAAATTAATTTTATTCCACAACTTGTTGAGACAACGGAGAATCAAATGAGAGTTCAAAGTGTCCAAGTTCGTAAATTTAATTTTCATGAGGTAAAAAGCAAAGACTTGATCTTAATAATGTCTGATAATAATAATTGGAATAAATACATTGAATACATTGCCAAGGCTGCTGCAAAGAAGGTGGGCTCCCTCTACCATGCCAGTAAACTTCTCACACCTGACATTATCCTATATCTCTAAAAAACCACCATCCGCCCATGCATGGAGTATTGTTGCCACATCTAGGCTAGTGCATCATCCGCTAGGTCCCAAAAAAAATCGCCAACTTGATAGGTCCTTCACTATCCACCAAGCTCCAGCCCCTGTCCCATCGACGCAATGTTGCTTCCTTGTGCCTGTTTTACAACTACTTCAATGGATTGTGCTCTGATGAGCTTGCTGCTTTGGTGCCCCCACGACGTAGATTCACTAGACCAATCCGACAATCTGCCAAATCCCATCCATACACTGTGGAGATCTCCAGATGCCGAAGAGCTTTCTACTCCAAAAGCTTCTTTCCTCGTTATACTGGACTCTGGAACTCCCTCCCTGCTCCCTGCTTTCCTGACATTACTGACATGCAGAAATTTAAAACTAATGTAAACAGACATCTTGCTGTGCAGCTCCCAAATTAGGTTGACCCCCCCCCCCCCCAAAAAAAAAAACCTTCACCCTTTCTTTCTCAGTAGCCCCTTACGTCTACAGTGGTGGCCTGCCTTGTTTGGGGTGAACTATGTAAAAAAAAAAAATGAAAAAATGAAAAATAAATAAAAAAGAATAATCACGTATGCAAATTTCACTTTATGAGAAAAAAAGGGGAGGCTTAATCTCAATAATAACTGATAATAAATATCTCCTCCAACCTTTTTCTGTTTTCTTTTCTTTTAAGAAAATACTTATCCCGGCGAGTATTGATATCAAAAGTTGCGCTATAAACGTACTCTATTCCAAGAACATAAATCTACCCCGAATTTTTTCCCCAGTAAGTTGCAAAGCTTTTCGGGGAAACGAATCAGTTGAGACGAATGGTATGTATTGTTTGTTTTACTTATTCTATATGTTTAAAAATGATTGTAATTCTACATCTCCCACCTCTACTATGTAGCCTATTGATGATTTGTCAGCATGTCACTCCCCCTCCCCTTTGTCAAAAAAAAATGTTGATCCTTTTTTCAGACAGATTTAAATCTAACCAAACGTATACTATGGGTGTTGGCAAGACACAACCCCCTACCTTCAGATGGAATAGGGTGATTAGATACAGTTAAATTAATGTCCTATTAGTACCGTGGATCATGTGGGATTGTTCAGATCAAAGGAACAATAAAAGAATTGAACCTCAAAACTGTGTTGAGCATTTTGTTACAATTGATCTGACTGCAAGACACATGAAGGCCACATCTGGCCTGGTGTACCAACCACTAGTCTCTTCCTATTACCTAAGAGTCTCTAACCTAGTAGGTCCCCTGTCCTATTGCCGCGATGTTGCATCCCTGTGCTTGTTTTACAAGTACTTCAATGAAATGTGCTCCAATGAGCTTGCTACACTTGTGCTCCTCAATGACTAAGCCGACAAGTAGCAAAATCCCACCCTTTCACTGTAGAGGTTCCCCAGTTGCCAGAAGGCTTTCTATAATAGCTCCTTTCCTCAAACTGCTTCTCTTTGGAATTCCCTCCCTGTTTCCCTGACTGTACCAACATGCAGTAATGTCAATGTAATGTGAACAAACACCTTGCTGCACAACTCCCCACTTAGTATGCCCCTATTAATCTGGCCCCTAATTTAGAGTATCGCCTTACATCTCAGTGCCAATGCGCCCCCTTGTTTGTGGTAAATAAAGGTAACAAAACAAAAAAAAACAAAAACAAGTGAATTAAAATGACAAACTCTTATTCTAACACAACAGCATTATTGCACATGATGATAATGATGATCATCATCATCGTCATCGTCATCATCATCATCATCATCAACAATAGCAGAAGGTTATGAACAGATTTGATGTGAAGGGTTAAGAAAAAAGTTACAGAGTTGGAACGAATGCATCACACGTCTGCTCGCTTCCGAGTCTTGAGTCTAACTTGGTCTTCTTCTGCTTTGCGTGTCTTTGAAGTGTCATGTGATCATACAACAGTTTCCCACTTTTTAAGCAGTATTTTGAATTATTGTTAGACTCTGTAAGATTTTTCAAGCTGCACCGGTTGGGCTGGGCAGTAGGAGGCAAACAAAACAGTGTTACATCGTATGGTCCTCCTCTCCACATTCGCAGATGGTTGGGTCGGTTTCGTAGCCCCATTTAGTCATAGCAACTTTTGAACGCCCCATTCCCGTTCTCAGGCGGTTGAGTGTTTTCCACTGGAGCCAGGGTGCCTCGGAAGTGGAGATTCTAACTGTTTAAATCATTTTTTGCATTTCATCATTCATCATCATATTCGGTTTAATGTCCGTTTTACATGCTGGCATGTGTTGGACGGCTTTTAGAAAATTGACTTTGAAACTTATCTCTAATTTCTTTGGAAATCATTTCATTAATTGAGAAAGATTTTTATAGGCCGGGTGCCCTTCCGAACGTCAACCCAGTGAGGTTATGGGGACCAGTGTTTTTATTGAAACACCATCTCTAGGCGATTGCCCACCAAAGCTAAAGAACGCTTTACCTGCCCCCTTTTGTTTCTTTTTGTAAAATTGCTGTTTTTCTTCATAAAGATGTGAAAATGCAACTTTATGTGCAATTTTAACAGTTTAATGTCTCTTTCATTTGCATCATGAGGGTAGCTACACAAATAGTTCCGACTACCTCAGCAGCCCAACAAATAGTTCCAACTACCTCGGCAGCCCAACAAAATACAAGTGATCGTGGTTTGTATATTAAATGTACCAGCGTTAATGGTTAGTATACCATTAACACTTTTTAAACACTTAATATACATTTAGTATCCGTTGTTGCACTACAGCGGAGTTCATCAGCGTTTGTTTCCTATATATTTTAATCACACAAAATACACGTTAAAATATGCCTCAATTCTCGGATTAAGTTATGACTGAAAACAAAACAAAAACTTCCTTTTTAATTGTTCTAATTAGCTGTAATTTGCAATTTACTCACCAAGTGACCCATGTCTTATACCATTTCTGTCTTTCACTTTCACCCTCTCTCACTATATTTTGTGCGACAACCCACTCTTTTTTATTGTACACACCGTCTATCACTCTTGCTTCTGTTACTCTCTCTTTCTCTCTCTCTCTCTGTTTATTGACAGTCAAAGGCAATTATTTCGGGAGAGGGGGGGAGAGAGAGACTGATTTTGTACTTTGTCTTTTTACTTTAAAATATTTAACTGGCATTGCAAACTCACTTTTTCTTGCCGAGCTCAATGGGTGACCCAGCGGGTCATATTTCTCTCCGTATCAATATATATTCAGGAACTTTTTCAAGAATTTATGAAAACATTGAAATTGACAAACTTCAGTTCGATTATTTTTTACTAATGAGTCACCGCGTATCAAGGCCGAAATGCCATTCGAGGATAAAGGTGAATGAAGAATATTGTGAGGTAGATAAATAAGTCACTTTTAAATATTTTAATATTTAAGGGGAGTAAACCTTTGACCCCTATTGTTATCTCTCTTGCCAAAAATATTTTGAAGCATGAGTTATCTTCCCCTAGATTCACCAGACGACGTAAAATAAAGAAATTTTATTTTAGTTTTGTTTTATGAAATGAATATTCGTTTCTTTACGGTTATTTTATGGACCTAATCGATAATTGCTCCTAGTGACTCCAGATGGAATTGAAGGAACATTTAAATTTCTTGAAAAATGTAAGCCTTATTGGAACTCAAGGTTCGAACTGTTAACACACAAACCACATCGACTTTTATATATGAAAAAGGATACTTTCTTTTGATTTTGATTATTGTTCGATTCTATATACAATTTCAGTTGGACCCATGACGAATTTGAAGCTTAAAAAATTGGAAGCGTGCATCTACAAAATTCAAGTACCCTGTACACCAATCCCATACAATATGTCGTGTTTCAATGACGGTGTAAGTAAATGAACTTTCTTTGGTTGAAACGAAAAACCATCATGATCATCACCATACACCAATCCCATACAATATGTCGTGTTTCAATGACGGTGTAAGTACATGAACTTTCTTTGGTTGAAATGAAACATCACCATCATCATCACCAGCTGAATCAGCATCATCATCAGCACCAAAGCTATTTAAAACTATTACCCCCTTCAAGAACGGTCCTAAAATCTATTTTCAATCCATATTCATTCCATACTTGCCTAATTCACTGCTTCTTTTGTTCCAGCTCGTTCGACTCGTTAGTCTAGTGGTCTCCATCAATTCGCTGTTTTAAGATACCTCATTGCAATACAGCTTCCTATTTCAGTAGCTTCTTTCCAAGAACTGCAGGCTTGTGGAACTCTCTTCCTGCTGACTGTTTCCTCCTACGTTATAGCCTTGGTCTTTTCAAGACTAAGACCAATAGGCATCCTCTTTCTTTGCGATAATCATCTTTCGTTCTCGTTAGCTCCTTATATTAAGTGGCTTCATGCCTTGTCTGGAGTGATTTTCATAAAAAAACAAAAACATTTCTTACCTTGCCAAAATTGCTTAAGTTTCCGTTGCCTAATTTTTCTAAAGTTATTTTCAAGCGCTTTTATTTACATGTTTTATCGATGCCTTCTCAGTCTTGTAGACATGCTGGATTAAAAAATGGCGCCGGAGGTTAATCGAAATTAGATCTCAAGCCTGTAGAACAACTCAAAAATCGTGATTTACACAAAAAATAAAGCTAATAATTGTCACCATTCGGTCAAAAAATTAATTTTCAACAGTATATTTTTATTATTTTGTTTAAATTTCGATTTGTGAGTTCATCTACGACCTCGAGGTTTCACTGCTGCCATTTTTGAACATGGCGGGTTTACAAGACGGTGAAAGCAGCAATAAGACATGTAAATAAAATTTGGTATATTCGGACTACTGTTCTCATCTTGTTTTTTTTTTATCACAACGTTTCGGCCGATGTAACCTCCGACCTTCTTCAGGTGTACTTTGTCGAACTCGGGAATCTTTCTGTCGAACTCGGGAATCTGGACGGAATTTCAGTTCGAATATATCAAATAGATCAAACTCATCTAAAAAATTCCGAAACATGTAAATAAAAGCACATTAAAATACTTTAAAACACAAAAAACAATTAGGCAGGTAGTTAGAAAAGTAACTTTTCTTGCTTGTGGTAACAGTTATTTGTTGACTATTTGTTTCTTGCACCCCTTTGTTTCTCTGTTGGAAATTTTTTAAAGAAAACCCCGGTTTTCTTATTGTTATTATGTTCATGCTGTTATTTTTTATTTCAGATATTAGAAGCCGCCTTCTAAAATGGTATTTTATTTTTTTCTAGAAACGAATGGAGGTGGAAACAGAGACTGAGCACTGCGAGGAAGAATTAACATCACGTTACCACGTGGAATTAAAAAATATGGCCTTTCATAGTCGGCTTAACTGCAGCATTACAGTTGAAAGTCACATTCATTTTGTCGTGGAACTCATCGAATGCCACTGTATGTTGTATTTTCTTGTTTTGTTTGTTGTCAACCAATTACTCTCTCTCCTATTCATTTAACGTCACTTTTAATTGTAACCGTAAAGAAAAGAAAGAAGGGATCAAGACTACAATAAGGACCCCAGTTCATTAACACAAGACGCAGAAAATGTTCCGGAAGTCACCGGCGTCTTCCGGTTGACCTCGCAATACACGTGGTCGCTATTTACAAAACACTTGTAAATAAACCTTTTATTTATTTTAATAAATGCAGTATATTTCGGAATTTTTTTTTTCTTTTAACATGTTAATATTTATTTTAAGGCAGAGGGTCCATAAATAAAACAAATAAAATATTAACATGTTTTCTTTTAAAACATGTTTTTGTGTAACTATTTACTTGCCTCCCCACGAGGGCAGAAATGGGGGGGGGGTATGAAATATTTATCGCCGTACTTAAGTAATCTTCCGTTTTGTAGGGAAAAATCAAGCTTCCCAAAAATGGGGCACTCTGGATCTTACCTCAGTTTAGAAGGATTTTTCCATACTACACTTTGCTCCTAGCCCGAGGAGGCAACACTGAAGATTACGCAAGTTATTTTAATAAATAAACGAAATATATAAGCTTTTTAAAAAATCGGCTGACTTGTAATCTTTCGTTTTGCCTCCCCACGAGGGCGGAGTTAGACTTCAAAAATCAGTTTCTAAACGGAAGCAATTTAAAGTTTATGAAGTTTTTGTCCTTTTTTTTCTGTAAGCAACAAATGAAATAAGTTCCAACTACCGCAGCAGCCCAACAAATAGTTCCAACTACCTCAGCAGCCCAACAAATAGTTCCAACTACCTCAGCAGCCCAACAAATAGTTCCAACTACCTCAGCAGCCCAACAAATAGTTCCAACTACCTCAGCAGCCCAACAAATAGTTCCAACTACCTCGGCAGCCCAACAAATAGTTCCAACTACCTCGGCAGCCCAACAAATAGTTCCGATTACCTCAGCAACCCAACAAATAGTT
Organism: Sepiola atlantica; assembly: GCA_963556195.1. Taxonomy (NCBI): domain Eukaryota; kingdom Metazoa; phylum Mollusca; class Cephalopoda; order Sepiida; family Sepiolidae; genus Sepiola; species Sepiola atlantica. The sequence continues at coordinate 1,093,848 of CAUVYP010000049.1, read as the reverse complement.
CCAACTACCTCAGCAGCCCAACAAATAGTTCCAACTACCTCGGCAGCTCAACAAATAGTTCCAACTACCTCGGCAGCTCAACAAATAGTTCCAACTACCTCGGCAGCTCAACAAATAGTTCCAACTACCTCGGCAGCTCAACAAATAGTTCCAACTACCTCGGCAGCTCAACAAATAGTTCCAACTACCTCGGCAGCTCAACAAATAGTTCCAACTACCTCGGCAGCTCAACAAATAGTTCCAACTACCTCGGCAGCTCAACAAATAGTTCCAACTACCTCGGCAGCTCAACAAATAGTTCCAACTACCTCAGCAGCTCAACAAATAGTTCCAACTACCTCGGCAGCTCAACAAATAGTTCCAACTACCTCAGCAGCTCAACAAATAGTTCCAACTACCTCGGCAGCCCAACAAATAGTTCCAACTACCTCGGCAGCCCAACAAATAGTTCCAACTACCTCGGCAGCTCAACAAATAGTTCCAACTACCTCGGCAGCTCAACAAATAGTTCCAACTACCTCGGCAGCTCAACAAATAGTTCTAACTACCTCAGCAGCTCAACAAATAGTTCCAACTACCTCGGCAGCCAAACAAATAGTTCCAACTACCTCGGCAGCTCAACAAATAGTTCCAACTACCTCGGCAGCTCAACAAATAGTTCCAACTACCTCGGCAGCTCAACAAATAGTTCCAACTACCTCAGCAGCCCAACAAATAGTTTCAACTACCTCAACAACCCAACAAATAGTTCCAACTACCTCAGCAGCCCAACAAATAGTTCCAACTACCTCAGCAGCCCAACAAATAGTTCCGACTACCTCAGCAGCCCAACAAATAGTTCCGACTACCTCAGCAGCCCAACAAATAGTTCCGACTACCTCAGCAGCCCAACAAATAGTTCCGACTACCTCAGCAGCCCAACAAATAGTTCCGACTACCTCAGCAGCCCAACAAATAGTTCCAACTACCTCAGCAGCCCAACAAATAGTTCCAACTACCTCAGCAGCTCAACAAATAGTTCCAACTACCTCAGCAGCCCAACAAATAGTTCCAACTACTTCAGCAGCCCAACAAATAGTTCCAACTACCTCAGCAGCCAACAAATAGTTTCAACTACCTCAACAGCTCAACAAATAGTTTCAACTACCTCAGCAGCCCAACAAATAGTTCCGATTACCTCAACAGCCCAACAAATAGTTCCAACTACCTCAGCAGCCCAACAAATAGTTCCGATTACCTCAACAGCCCAACAAATAGTTCCAACTACCTCAGCAGCCCAACAAATAGTTCCGATTACCTCAACAGCCCAACAAATAGTTCCGATTACCTCAACAGCTCAACAAATAGTTCCGATTACCTCAGCAGCCCAACAAATAGTTCCAACTACCTCAGCAGCCCAACAAATAGTTCCGATTACCTCAACAGCCCAACAAATAGTTCCAACTACCTCAGCAGCCCAACAAATAGTTCCAACTACCTCAGCAGCCCAACAAATAGTTCCAACTACCTCAGCAACCCAACAAATAGTTCCGATTACCTTAGCAGCCAAACAAATAGTTCCAACTACTTCAGCAACCCAACAAATAGTTCCAACTACCTCAGCAGCCCAACAAATAGTTCCGATTACCTCAACAACCCAACAAATAGTTCCAACTACCTCAACAACCGAACAAATAGTTCCAACTACCTCAGCAGCCCAACAAATAGTTCTGATTACCTCAACAGCTCAGCAAATAGTTCCAATTACCTCAGCAGCCCAACAAATAGTTCCGATTACCTCAACAGCCCAACAAATAGTTCCAACTACCTCAGCAGCCCAACAAATAGTTCCAACTACCTCAGCAACCCAACAAATAGTTCCGATTACCTTAGCAGCCAAACAAATAGTTCCAACTACTTCAGCAACCCAACAAATAGTTCCAACTACCTCAGCAGCCCAACAAATAGTTCCGATTACCTCAACAACCCAACAAATAGTTCCAACTACCTCAACAACCGAACAAATAGTTCCAACTACCTCAGCAGCCCAACAAATAGTTCTGATTACCTCAACAGCTCAGCAAATAGTTCCAACTACCTCAGCAGCCCAACAAATAGTTCCGATTACCTCAACAGCCCAACAAATAGTTCCAACTACCTCAGCAGCCCAACAAATAGTTCCAACTACCTCAGCAGCCCAACAAATAGTTCCAACTACCTCAGCAACCCAACAAATAGTTCCGATTACCTTAGCAGCCAAACAAATAGTTCCAACTACTTCAGCAACCCAACAAATAGTTCCAACTACCTCAGCAGCCCAACAAATAGTTCCGATTACCTCAACAACCCAACAAATAGTTCCAACTACCTCAACAACCGAACAAATAGTTCCAACTACCTCAGCAGCCCAACAAATAGTTCTGATTACCTCAACAGCTCAGCAAATAGTTCCAATTACCTCAGCAGCCCAACAAATAGTTCCAACTACCTCAGCAGCCCAACAAATAATTCCAACTACCTCAGCAGCCCAACAAATAGTTCCAACTACCTCGGCATGTTCTGCGTCTTGTGTTAATGAACTGGGTTCCTTATTGTAGTCTTGATCTGAAAGAAGAAATACATTTGCCTTTTCACTTGCAATTCAGACATAGATCGCAACTTGCTGAAAATCGAGTCGGTCCCTCTGAAGAAAGGAACATTTGAACACAAATGCTAAATATTTTTGTAGAAAATACAACAATATAGCAAAACAGAAGTATTTGTTATATTAAAATCAAAACAATCATTGAATTAAAAAAAAACAATAACAAATAATAGTTAATTAATAAAATGTCCTTTTTCAAAACCAATATGCAAATTAGTCAACTGATATCGCATATACATAAACAGTGTATAAAAAAGATGTATGTTGTGTGAAGTTGAATTAACGTGAAGTACGCCATTTTGACTTGGCCAATTCATTCATTTAGATTGCTTGTTGATTTCATTTCTTTTTTCATTTTGAAATTTTATAGCTGAGTGTGCCGGGTTCGAATCCAGTTCGTTCCACAGAAACACTTTCATCAAAACCCACACCTGACCTTGTGTCTAACCTCCTGCAGAGGAGGTAAATAAAATACCAGCACAACATCTCCACCATTTTGTTTACGTGAATCCTTTTTTTTCCTGAATAAGCAACTGTTTCTTCTTCTTTCTTTTTTCAGTGCCTTATTATCTTTCGGGAGGATTACTAATGAGTTTTGGTCTCTTATGTGTTGGCACCGCCGTGATTACTTATATCTTCAGAATGGGTAAGAGTTTCCTCTAACTCGTCGTTCTTTTTTAATTCTTACTTTGTTTTGTAAACCTCGTAATCTAGGTTTAATCAATAATATTTGTAAAGAAAAATGGATAAAATATCAGCAGATACTTTTAACAAATTTATTACAACTGACACAAAATAAATTAATGAGTTAATTGCCGCTGTAACGCGAAATGAAATATACACAGTTTCAAGACGTCGGTTTGTTTATCTTTTCTCCAGGCCAGACTATCGACAAGGGCGATAACTCTGAAATGGTCCAAGCGACATAATTGCGTTTTCTTTAGTTATCCTAACACTTTGAAATTTCTCCTTTGGGGAGAAGGGTCTTAGTCCCTATTTATTTGCCTCCACACGAGGGCAGAATTAGACACAAGATAAGGGTTTTAATGTGGGGAAATCTAGCTCCCACAGAAAGTGGCACTTTGGATTGGGACAAAAATTAAAATCGCCCCTGATTTCTCCTTCACTGACTGAGGACAGAAAAGATAAAGTGTACTATCAGAACAGATACTACACTTTTTTCTCCTAGCCAAAAAGTTTGGGGTTTAGGCATCAATCTATATTATCATAGATAAGAAAAGTATCCGACTCCGGTTTCAATCATTTACCTATATACGAGTAAGATACGTCCTAAGATGGAGTACATCTGGGAGGTGCCGCTGAGAGCACTCTTTCTTGCCTTGACAGAGTACAAAATAGTACCGTTTAGTACATTATAATAATCTTTTAGTACTTTATAGTACATTTTAGTAATTTTTAACATTTTATAGTACCTTTTAGTATTCTATAGTATTTATAGTACCTTTAGTTCTTTATAAGTAGTTTTAGTACTTTATAAGTATCTTTAGTAGTTATTAGTAGTTACTAGTTATTAGTACATAATGATACCGTTTAATACTTTATAGTATTTAGAATACCTTTAGTACTTTATGAAGCCTTTTAGTACATAATAGTACCTTTTAGTACTTTATAGGACCTCTTAGTAACTTTAGTATTTTCCACCAGAAATACATTTATTGATTGAAAAAGTTTTTCTTTTTGTTTAGTTTTTGTTGGTAATTGCACATTGCACATTGTTTGTCTTTTTTTCTTTTTGTTTAGTTTTTGTTGGTAATTGCACATTGTTTGTCTTTTTTTCTTTTTGTTTAGTTTTTGTTGGTAATTGCACATTGTTTGTCTTTTTTTCTTTTTGTTTAGTTTTTGTTGGTAATTGCACATTGCACATTGTTTGTCTTGTTTTCTTACACGCTTACTTGTTACTTACCCTAAAGAAATGAGACATTTTAGTCAAATCCACCTTACCTACTCTTTACGGCGTTGTGCGGCGTTCAATGAAGTCATTTTTAATTTGTTTGCACATTTTTAAACTTAAGGTAGACAACTCCTATAATATTCCTCAATTTGAAAGGTGAGTTATATCCCCTGGTTAGTTTTTATTTTTAGGGGATTATTTAAAAATGTTTCTATATTAGTGATTGTGTTGGCTTGACTAAGTAATTGTAGCAGTTATATGATTACGATCTATTTTCCTTTGAGTGATTGATACATTGTCCGGTCAGAAGACTTTTTGTGTGGGAGACACTTTTATCAAAGTGTTTCATTTCCATTTCCCCACTATTTTTACACTGTACGACCTTATAATGGTTGAAAGGGCGTCAAACGCCAACAAGTGATAATGTAGATATTGATTGATATTTGTTGGTTTTTATAAAAGAAAATGCAGAAATAACATTTGTATGATATCATTATTTTCAGGTATAAAAAAACATGCAAGTAAGTATAGGCATTTCTTTCTTTATCGAATTCATTGCGTCTCTTTGGCCTTCCCTTATCTGTACAACCGCATTTAAAGTTGGCATACCACCTCTTAACCGTTTGTTTCCGAATGAGCAGAGTATGAATAACACTTATCAAGCCACGGCTTTGCTTGAACAGCATTTTTTTCCATCAGAAAGCAATGCTTTTTCAACATACGAAATTCAGATTTTTCCATTGTTTTGCAAATTTACCTCAAGTAGCTTTGCTTAAATAACTGTAATTTGTAAACTAATAATCCGATTGTGCTCAAATTTTGAAGGGTAGTACTTTATAATAATCTTATGGTTTTTAGTTTTATTGGTGGTGCATCTATATGCCAGGCCCGAGATTTATTGAGAAATGTGTTAGGAGTTAGTCAGAATTTTTGGAATCCTAAAAGTCAGTCGAATCTTATACCTTTCGACTTTGCAATCCTGGTTAGGTTTAGGGTTCGAATTGACCAAAACCTCAGCCGACAGCAACAAAGTTACTGTCAGACTGATTGCCAGTGTTTTTTGTCTTTCTTAAAAACACATTTTAATTTACTTTTTAATGTGTAGTTAAAACCATTAAAACAGGAGATTTGTCTAAAAATACAAATTAGATTATCCATCACCACAATGTTTATTATTAATTATTCCGTACATAAATAAATACTTGGGAACACTGCATTATAGTTACCATTTGCGAAATCATGAAAAAAAACGAAAAAAACTTATACGAAACGTAGTAGAATTTAATTATCTACCGACAGATATATTTTTAATGTGCTGAAACTGTTTGTAAGATTTCATTTTATTTCAAAATTTGTTTTCTACGTTTTTCTGGCTTATCGTCACAATTAAACCTAAATAGCTGATGATGTGAGGCCTTACTTCAGTTAAATTAATGCTAAAAAGATAAAATAATTACCTTGCCACTAACCCTAAGTCCGAATGACAAACCCTCTTCTCTCCTTCCAAACAAAAACCTAATAATAAGCAAACCAAGTGTCTTCAATACAAACAAAAAATATTTCTTTTTAAATTTGTTTATTTTTATCTTATCAAACAAAAAAATGCAGCAGAAATTTTCATTTAAATGATTTCACTACATAAAAATTAAAAGATACTTTGTATTGTTTGAGTTAGTCGGACTACTATTCTCATCTTCGGTATTATTTTCACAACATTTCTTTTTGAACTTGTGAACCTTCTCGTCAAACTCTGAAACATCAAATAGAATGACGGAAATTTCTGTTTGAATCCCAATTATATTTATTGTTTTATTTCAGACAACTGGAAATTTGCATTGTGGTATTTGGGTATTATATTTGTCGATAATGGAATCCTGCTGTTCCTGTGGACGATAAATTGGACATTTGCGTCAATAGGTACGTTATACAGAGCTGGCGCTACCGACACCCTCTAAAAAGTGTGGACCCAAATCTTTGTTACCTCTTTTCTAAATGAATAAATGTGAAAGTTTTTTTTTGCCATTAAAACGGATCACTGTAGTTTAAATAAAAAAATTACAGCATATTATTTTTCAATACTGTATATACAGTAGAGACAAAAGACCCACAGATAACTCTTTGCATGCATAATTAGCATAACAATTGTTTAACCAATTCATAATAAATTCATCTTTGGTGTTATTCATTTGTAATTTAATTGTCCTATTTTTCCTATATATATATGCAGTAGTTTTGCCCATATTAATAGTGATTAATTAAAGTGATTTAATAAAAAAAATGGATAAATTACTAAAACCTTTCTTTAAATATTTGTTCATTAATTTTCAAGTGCGATAATTCAAATTAAACTAACACTGCTAGCTAGAAAGAAAGATATACTGACGAGGGGCAGGCAAGAAGACTCCATAGAGAGGGGAGAGGGTGACTGCTCTCACTATCTCTCTTTCTCCCTCCCTCCCTCCCTCGTATAAGTGACGTATAAGCATTTTCATTTTTATTCAATGATCGCTTTCATCCTGTGGACCAATGTTTCGTATTTGTGTTCAAAGGTTCCTTTCCGACCTTTTCTTTCGGAGGACTGACTTAATTTTCAACAAGTTGCCATCAGTATTTCAAGTAGCGAACTTCTTGAAGCGGTAGCCAGTTAGCAAATGCAGTCAAACAATATGACATTAATGCGGGTGTGCCCCAGGGAGTCAATCCTTGGACTTTTATTATTCTTGATATTCATAAACGACCTCCCTGATGAAATTGTGTCCGAGATGAGTATATATTGGCTGATGACACGACACTATTCTAGACATGTGGACAGAACGAATGCACACATATCCAACACAATGTCTGAATCCTTAGAAAAGGACCTCCAGTCTGTAGTGGAATGGGGACGTAAATGGATGGTAACATTTAATGCTACTAAGACAAAGCTCCTTTCCTTTAACAATTATAAGAAACTTTTTCAACCACTGATTGCCATGGCTAATAGCGCCCTACCTGGGAGTTCATCATTTGAACTCCTTGGCCTAACATTCATAGGCGATATGAATTGGAACAAATACATAGAAGACATTACCAAGGCTGCTGTAAAGAAGGTGGGCTCCCTCTACTATGCTAGAAAACTTCTTGTTACAGATTTCTTATAGTGTAAAGTAAGAATGCATATAAGTAAACAAAAAAATTGTGTAGAAAATGCTTTAAACATGACCTCTTTTTAATGTTTTAATGTTTAGAATGATCGGTAAGTAAGGAAAGATGTATCGACTTTAAATGTTTTCCTAGTCGGAATGGGTATGTTCAGGAAGAAACTGATGCAAAACAAAATATATTTGTGCTAATACCATAGTGGAAGGAAGCAACAAAATAAAATAGGCTAGTTTAAACCAAGTATCTATGTCAGATGAATTTCTTTTTAGGTCTGATTTTGAAAATTTCACCAGATAACTTTATATGTTAGATTATCACTTTTATAGGTTTTTAATATAGACTAAACAACTTATGACCCGTTGTGTCAGTATTTGTTATATATATTATTAATATGTGTTATATATATTATTAATATTATGAAATTCTGAATATTTCTGGAAACATTTTAAAATTTCAAACAAATACAGACATTTAAGTGTAGTAACGATTTCGTATTTTGTGTCCCCCATACTTAAAATGTTGTCAGAAAAAATATATAGAGTTGCATTTAACGGTAACAACATTTTTTAAAAACATTACTGCATTTATTCATTTCTTTCCTTAAGAAGCCACTTGATTTAGTTTTACACAAAAAGGGGATGCACATGAACAGACGTTATTCCTAACATAAGAATCTATGTTAAAAGTCCTAGAAAAAATCCAAATAGACATGTGTTGCCGGGGTTGACACAGAGAATGTGTTAGTCATCTAAATGAATAAATGCGAAAGTTTTTTTAATTTATCACTCCTATATTATAATCAAAATGGGTTACTGTTATTTAAATCAATAATACAACATTTTTTTATTTACCTCCCCAGGAGATTAGGCACAAGGCCAGTTTTATTTTACTCCCACAAGGTAAGATGTGACCCAAGGTCGGGAAAGTGGGACTTGAAAAGCCAGCGCCCGAGAAGGTGAGCACTCTGGCCATTAAAAATTGCCTGGGCAACCCCGTCGGCATTCCCTGGTAGAGGCGCCTCAGACAGTAAGCAATAAACTTACTCCTCCCCAAAGAGGGGAGGCAAAGTCTGGGAGGGTGAACCTCCTAGAACTGCACAGGACAGACCCATAGACCGGTGTAAATCAAGCCCCGAAGGCCAAGATGATACCAGTTTATGGGGTGCAGTATCCATCGGAACAAAGGCCGATCAATGATACGACATAAAATCTTGATATTCTGTATATATAGTGAAGATAAAAGATTAAGAGAGAACCTTTTGACTGCCTAATTAGCATAACTATTTTTAAACCATTCATAATTAATTAGTGTTTAGTATTATTAATTTGGAATTGCATTGGCTTATGTTAGCTATCTATAGGCAATAGTTTTGTAATTAATTAAAGTTATTTAATAAATAAATCGGAAAAATATCTAAACACCTTAAGTTTTAACTTAATGCTCTCACTAACGACCTTACCGACGAGGCAGAAGCGAGAAAGTAAAGGGAGAGTGTGGTTGTCTTGGCTTGCAAGCGAAGCAGAAGCGAGAAGAGAAAGGGGGAGTGGGAGGGAGAGTGTGGTTGTCTCACTGTATCCTCCACTAAATCCCCCCACCAAATTTTTTTCTACCTTTTTTAACTAGATGGAAAGAAGAAAAGAAAAAAAATTATTTTATCATTTAAAGTAAGGAAAATTTTCGTATATAAATTCAATTTTTTAAGACAGTTCAGTCAAACTTAGGGTTAGTGTTAAAAACATATTAACTGCTCTAACAATCTAGAACAATCTCATTTTAAAGGAGGGGGGGGAGAGATAATTTAGCTGAGGATGTTAATCTACAAATTTACGAAAGTTTATTAAAATTATGGAATTCATTTTTTTTAATTAACCCCCCCCCCCCCCTCCCAATTAATTGCTGCCCGGAGGGCGGGTAGGTTTTGCTAGTATAGAATAGTTTAGAAATACAACTTTTCTGGGAACCATTCTGTACACGAATGTTACAACCAGTAGATCAAGTGCCATGCTGAAATTGCCAACTGTCTGGGAGTCCCATCTCAACTACCCAGCAGCTACATCTGATGACACGTCAGCCTCAGTTGAAATGAATGGCTCTCTCTCCTGTGGTGGTCGTCATGCCTTTTTTTGGTGATAACTTCCTCCACAAATAAAAATAAAAATAATAAGAAGAAGACTTACATGCAAAACCAACGGAAGTTTATTCACTGAAATAAACCATTAACAAATATAACATATTTCCTTTTGTAATGAGTTCAGAAGTCCTTTCTTTAGTTTCAGGTTAAGTAAAAAGGAGAATGTCTTTTGTTTTGTTGAAATGCTCATGTGTTATAAAATGTTAAGAGAGGCAATAGGTAATGTTCGCCTGTGAAATTGTATGAAGCGCGCGAAAGGTGAAATGGAAGAGTGATAGTAAGACGCGTGTAACCTCCGAATGAAGAGTCAGTTGAGAGAGAGGGTTTGATGTTTGTGTGTGCTTAAATACTATTTGGATAGGCTCCAGCGAGCTTAAGGAGAAAAGTTTAGAAAAATGTCTTTGGAGAAATCCCATTGGACAGAAATATCACGTGGTGTGCTCCCTACTACGTCCGCTCGTTTTGAGTTGATTTAATATATAAGGCCACACCGGAATTTGCGTGGGCGTTATTTTTTATCTTTCACGCGCCAATACAATTATATTCACACTGCGCGCCTAAATTGTATTTATCCCAAACAACAATTTTTATCCGAATCTTAACCGTGTCAACTGGCACAAGTGCCATGCTGAAATTGCCAACTGTCTGGGAGTCCCATCTCAACTACCCAGCAGCTACATCTGACGACACGTCAGCCTCAGTTGAAATGAATGGCTCTCTCTCCTTAAGGAAGCTCCTTGCTTTGATAAGCTCTTGTGACTGACTCACTTCACATCTAAAATGGAAGACTTGTATCCAATCGCTGGAAAAATGGTTGGTTGATTCAACCGATTCTCCAGAAAGTCCGACCCATATAAGAGTCAGATACGTCACAAAATGGAGTACAGCTGCCACATCTGGGGAGATATGTTACTAGCCCTGCTAGTTGTAAATCATTTTGTTTTCGCTTCCCTTTACTATATTCATCATAATATTTGGTCTAACGTCAGTTTTAGACCAGGTCCACTTTTATCATTTCCTTCCATGTTTTCCTGGGCCTTCCCCTATGAACTGGACCTGCTACCGCAACTGTTCTACATCTACTGACTCAATAACTCTCATTCATTCTTTCAACGTGGCCATACCATTGAAGTCTCCTGTTCTGCACACATCTCCCTATACTGTCCAGATTTAACCTTCCTCTGAGGTTCCTATTTAATTGCCTTCCCATGAGAGCAAAGTTAGACACAAGGTAGGTTTTTAATGCGAGGAAAATCCATCTCCCCAAATAGGGTCACTCGGGATTGGAACAAAAATTAAAATTGCCTCAGTCTAGAAGGACCTCTCCCTCACTGGTCAAGGACAGAACAGACTAAATGCAGCATTAAAACAGATACTACACTCTGTCCCAGACAAAAAGGCCAGGTTATCAGAACTACGCCTGTCTTTCAGACTCACATTACACATCCATCATATCATTGTCATATTATTTCTCTCCATGCAACGCATGTTCTCAACCATCACTGATCAGTACACTACATGCACATGCACATGCCTAAACTAATTCTTTTTGTTTCTTTTTCAGTATTTTTACCATTCTTTTTGCTGTTCATTTGCAAAAACATTGCAATTCTTTACCTCGGCTTGTATTTGAGAGAAAATCGTAAGTAAATTTGTTTTGTTCTTATTTCTTTGTTAAATTCACCGATTGAGGTGTTATTTTATATGAATATGATTAGAACGAACACTAGCAGAGCATACTTTTTTCCCTCATCTTTGACGAAGGGGGTTAGGGTTAGGGTAAGACTCCAATTTAATATAACACAAAAGGGATGCATTTGAATAAAGTAAAAGCATCCATACATTGATGGAAAATAAAGGAGTGTTAGGGTTAGCTTAGGGATATGTTTGAAGTGCCGGTGAGTAAAGAAGTGTCTACACTGCCACACTGCTTTAAAGTAAAGAAGTGTCTACACTGCCTTAAAGTAAAGAAGTGTCTACACTGCCTTAAAGTAAAGGAGTGTCTACACTGCTTTAAAGTAAAGAAGTGTCTACACTGCCTTAAAGTAAAGAAGTGTCTACACTGCCTTAAAGTAAAGGAGTGTCTACACTGCTTTAAAGTAAAGAAGTGTCTACACTGCCTTAAAGTAAAGAAGTGTCTACACTGCCTTAAAGTAAAGGAGTGTCTACACTGCTTTAAAGTAAAGAAGTGTCTACACTGCCTTAAAGTAAAGAAGTGTCTACACTGCCTTAAAGTAAAGAAGTGTCTACACTGCCTTAAAGTAAAGAAGTGTCTACACTGCTTTAAAGTAAAGAAGTGTCTACACTGCTGACAATTAAAGATATGTTTGAATGTTTAAATAGACTTCTCATTTTGGCTAGGAGCAAAGTGTAGTATCTGTTCTGATACTACACTTCGCCTGTTCTGTTCAGTGAACGAGAGATCTTTCTAGATAGACTGAGGCAACTTTTATTTTGGTCCCAATCCAGGGTGCCCCTTTTCTGGGAGTTCGATTTACTCCCACATTAAAATCCAACCTTGTGTCTAACTCTATCCCCATGGGGAGGCAAGTAAATCCATGTATACATTGCTATGATGTAAAGAATAAATTGTTTGCACTTCTTGAAAGCAAACACTAAATATACACTATTGTAAATTGAAAAAACATTGTTTTTATTTGTAAAAATGGAGAATTGTATAAAACTAAAGAAGTCTTCATTGATTAATTAAGATTTGGCATAATAGTTAGGGTGTTGGCTAATGGGTAGGCAGAACGGGGTTCAATCCTCAGTTGAATTATACCAAAGAGTCAAAAAAATAGTACTTGACGCCTCCTTGCTAAATACTCAGCATGATATGGTGAATATCAAGGGTAAGTGGGCCGATCCAGGGAAAGCAGTGGCGCCCTCCCCTACATATTGATACAGTAGACAACAAAAAGGAAGCCTTCAGGTCACCTTCGACTACAGTCGGTCTGTTTCTTCGAATAAACTGCTATAAATTAAATTTGCATATATTTTACTATGTTTTGAATGTATTATATTTATACAAACATTCTACTTTCTACTCCATTTCAGGCGGATTGCTTACCATGCATTCAGCGAAAGTTTGTAGCAGAACCACAGCTAACATGCCAATTGAACCTCCAATTCAGACGCCTCTGAAGCTAGCCCACAACAAACCAAAACTCAAACAACAACAACAACAACAACAGCAACTCAAACAAACCAAATGAAAACTACAACCCAAAAATTAATCCCAACAACAATCCCAACAAACCCCCTAACAAGTCAAACAACAAGAACAAATTCTCCCAAACAAAATAACCCTAACAACCCAAACAATAATAAAAACACTAAAATCCCCAACAATAATCCAAATAACACCCCCAACAACAATAACAACAACATACCTAACAACACTAAAATCCCCAACAACAACCCAAACAACAACGAAATAACAACTCCAACAACCCCAACAATAACAACTCCAACAAAAACAACGTGACTTCTCTTTCAGAAGAAGATGCTTGTTAATGAAAAAAAACACTTTATTTTTTAACTCATCCAATTTCAATTCATTTCGATAACAGACATGTTGTTGTTTTTAGTTTACATCAAAACGTTACATTAAGTTTTAAAAAATAAAAAGTAATAAAACCCACATTCCCATGTCTCAAAGCAAATATTCTTCTTTGTAAACCAGTGAAATTGCTGTTAGGCTTTATTTGACCTCACATTCGAGCAACCAAAGCCTTTTTCTTCAGAGAAATGTTTGGGTTGCTGGTGGAACGAGTCGAATGATTTAAAATAACATTCTGTTGATCAAAATATGACAAAATAAGATTTTGTTGGACATTTCTTGTCATCAAAAAAGTCAGAAAAAATAAGATCCTGTTGGACATTTCTTGTCATCGTAAAAATAAGGCAAAATAAAATTGTGTTGGACATTTACTATCATAAAAAAATCAGACAAAATAAGATTCTGTTGGGCATTTCTTGTTATCGAAAAAGTCAGAAAATATAAGATTCTGTTAGACATTACTTGTATTCAGAAAAGCTAGGCAAAATAAGATTTTATTGGACATTACTTGTCATTGTAAAAAGAAAACAAAATATATTCCGTTGGACATTTTTTTCATTGAAAAAGTCAGACTAAATAAAATTCTGTTGGACATTTCTTCTCATTGTAAAATATGACAAAATAAGATTTTATTGGACATTTCTTCTCATCAAACAAGTCAAGCAAAATATTATTCTGTTGGACATTTCTTGTCATCGCAAAAATAAGACAAAATAATATTCTGTTGGACATTTCTTGTCATCAAAAAGACAGACAAAATAAGATTTTGTTGGACTTTTATTGTCATTTAAAAAGTTAGACAAAATAAGATTTTGTTGGACTTTTATTGTCATTTAAAAAGTTAGACAAAATAAGATTTTGTTGGACATTTCTGGTCATAGAAAAGTCAGAATAAATAAGATTTTGTTTGCAATCCTCGCTGGCTTGAAATAAAGAGAAGACACCAAACATTCCCCAGGTCTAAAGGTTTATTACTTCAAATTTAACAATAGCTTTTTGTATCTTCTTAGTGTATCTTCTTTTAGAACCAGGTTTCTACCCTTCACATACTTGGAGACGGCTAAAATCTTGAGGCAGGAAATTTAACAAGTTCAAATTTATTTTATTTTAAATGGAAAAAAAAACCATCCTAAATTCAGAGTTCCCTCTCTTATACACGACGAGAAGTTAAATTAGAAAACACTTAATATAGTTTCTTAAAGAAGTTACTAATAAATTTTGCTAGGTCATTTATTTTGGTAGGCGTAAGTTAAAATGCCACCATTTTCTCCAGTTACTATTAAAAGGGTAAGACAGTGGGGGTTAGGGTTAGGGTTAGTTATTATTAACGTGTTCATACAGCGGGGGGGGGGGGTAGTTACTATTAAAAGGGTAAGACAGCAGGGGGGTTAGGGTTAGAGTTAGTTATTATTAAAAGCTTAGGGTTAGTTATTATTATAAGGTTCATACAGCGGGTGGTTAGAATTTTTGGGAGATGGATTTGCATAGTCTTTTCGATTGTTCCACTTGTAGCTAGCATTGTCTGTGCTTGTCAACGTGTAACATCCTTCACGGAGTTAGGGTTAGGTTTAGCATTGTGTGGTGTGTTTCAAAGCACTTCTGTGCAGCTACAGTCTTTAGTTAGCCTTTCTGTATTGACGAACTGTAAAAAGGTCGAAATCGAACTCTTATTTGAAAACATTGTCAAACTAGAAAATGAATAACAAATTTCTACACATTCCGGAATTAAAGATCTTTTCAAAACCGAAGCCATAAAAAACAGGTATGATAAAAACAAAAATTCACTACAATCTTAATTCATAGTTTAAAACGAGCCGCAAATGAACTCCAAAACCACCCAAACATTATTTTTTAAAAAGCTGATAAAACGAACATATATGTTGTACTTAACAAATCTGACTATTTGACAAAATTACAAACAATTTTAGGCGATCATTCGAAATTTAAAAAAAGTTAAAAGAAACCAGATTGATCAATTTAATACACATGTAAACAAGCTTATTACAGCCAATAATGCCGTAAAATTTGAACTCCCCCAAATAAATGGGGATTATAAACCTGATTACCCATAATTTCTCAAGTAATTACTCCATTTCATCAATTAACCAAAACAATTAATGAACTAATAAATCCTTATTTACCAAGTAAATAGAGTGTAAAGTCCACCCATACAGATACTCCAACCCCCCCCCCCAACAGATAATAAAATTACCGCTTCACTTGACGTTGAAAACTTATTTACAAATGTCCTGGTACATAAAACAATTGATATCATTATTAATAACATATACAATAACCTATCCTTCCTTCCACTAAAAATTGAATCTAAAATACGTAAAAAGTTATTAATTACGAATAGGCTATATTGCCGGTCCCGGCAAAATAACGATTCCTGCGTTATTTTGCCGGTTCATGTATATTTAACTAAATTGTTAAACATACAGTGACGCCCGGCACAATAATGAGTCTTACGTTATTTTGCCGGCTCGTGTTTATTTAACTATAAATTACTTTTTTTTTTATTATTTAAATTATTTTTTTTGTATTATTTAAAACTTTATCAAACGAAATTTTATTTATAATTTAAAACTTTGCCTGATTGTTTTTTTTTGTTTTTTTATTTAAAACTTTGCCTGATTGATTTTTTTTGTTTGTTTTTAATTAATCTTTGCCTGATTGATTTTTTGTATAATTTAAAACTTTATTAAGCGACAATATATTTTAAAATAACGATAAAATTAATTTTTACTTCCGGTTGATTCGATTAGGAGTGAACTCTTCAAAATTACGACTTATTTTATGATTTCATTGAAAGAACATTTTAAAATAGAAACTGTTTAAATCCAGTGATTTTCTGTATATTTTAACATTATCGAAGTTTTTCTTCATAAAGAAAATCAGAATTTTACATTAAAATCTTTCCTTTGTAAAGCACATTTTTAACAAGTAAATGTTACATAATTATTCTTCTACCTGTATAAGTTTATCTGTTTATTCGATTGTTTATTTTTATAAAAAAAAATCATTTATCAAAATAAATAATAAAATAAACAAATAAACTTATACAGGTAGGTAGAATAATAATTTATGTTGCCTTTGGTAACATTTATTTGTTGCTTATTTTTTTTCTTTATATATAACTTATATATAACTTAAGGAAAATTTCAATTACTTAAATCGAGGGAAGACTTAGTAATGTTGGGAAAATTCATCAACATTAATTCTATTATGAAAAGTAAGCAGATATTTCTTTAACCGACACAATAGGGCAGGTCGATTTTTTTTATTTCTTTAACCGACACAACTGATGATGAAAACAAATTGTTTTTAAATATTTGCCCTTATTTATTTAATTACCTTTTCTTTCGCAAGGCCATAACAATTAGGTTTAAAAAAATAATGAACCGGCATAATAACGATCCCTTTACATTAGTAAATAATTATTGTGCCGGGCGTCACTGTATGTTTAACAATTTAGTTAAATATACATGAACCGGCAAAATAACGATTCCCGTGTTATTTTGCCGGGACCGGCAATATAGCCTCTTCCTATTAATTATATACCACAACCGAAGTCCCTTTCTACGGCCATAAGGGAAACATCTATACCCAAATTGACGGTGTTTCTATGGGATCGATCTTCGGACAGACCTTCAGTAATTTTTACATGGCTGACCTCAAAAATAAAATATTTAATATAATTACTAAACCCTCCATTTATGCTCGCTATGTTGATGATATCCTTATTTTAGCAGACAATAATGATAAGATAAAAAAATTACAAGACATTTTTCAAAATAACTCAGTACTTACATTAACTCATGAGCTTAACGTTAATAACAAAATTCCGTTTTTAGATGTTCTCATTGACTCTAAAAATGACACATTCATCACCTCTCCCTATAAACTACCTATGTCTATTAATACATGCATTTTAAGTTATAGAAGTGAATATTCATATCGATATGAAATTACAATGATTTAAAATTTATTAAACCGTGCAAAGCTCTTCAACCAAAAACTATTCTTTAATGAATTAGAAAACATTAAGCAAGTCCTATCAATTTTCCAATTGTAGACAAACAAATGAAATTAATGATTAGGCAGTCAAAGTAAACCATCGTTTTCGGCCTGAAGCCAGATACACAGGTCCCTCCAGCTTCTTGCCGTTGCGATCAAATCTATCTCAATTGTTTGCTTCCAGTTCATTTTTGGTCTTCCTCTTCTTCTTTTCTCATCAAGATTCCACTAAAGCACTTGGTTAGCAATTCTCTCTCGGGCCAATCTTAGGTCATGTCCGAGTCAGCCTAGACGTCATTTGCAGATATTGACGACTGTTGGTTAGTGCGATCTCTGACTTCTTCATTGGTTGTGCGATTGCTCCATTTGATCACTAGAATCTTTCTAAGGCATTTGGAATCAAACGCGTCTAACTTCCTCGCGTGGCTGATTTTGAGATACCAAGTTTCACTTCCATATAGCAGTGGGGACAAAACGTTGCTATTAGATCTGAAGGTGATTTTTTTGTCTTTTCAAACTTTGCAAAACTGATTAAATGCTGCTGAGGTTTTTCCTATCTCGCACTGCAACTCAGAGTCCATATTTCCTTCCTTGTTTATGGCGCCTTCTAAATAGATGAAGCTGTCAACTAGAACTATTTCTTTTTAGTCGATAAAGACGTTTGTAGGTGGCTGGTGTGTCCCAGAGAGAGAGAGTTTTCTTAGCACTGATATAGAGACCAATGCTCCCTACTTCAGCTTTGACCTTGTTGACAATGCCTTATAGGTCAGCGGTATTCACTGCTAGTGCAGCAATATCATCTGCAAAGTTGAGATCAAAATAAGTTTACGATCTTTAACCCACGTTATACCCTAATTCCTTGGTTGCCTTTTTTAATACCCTATGGCTATGGCAAAGATTAATGAAGAAAGCAAACCTTCTTGGCGGACTCCAGTGATCACCACAAACAAGTCACTGAAATTATCTTCTGATTGTATGAAACATTTGGAGTTTACATAAATTTGCTTTGCAGTGATGATTTTTTCCGGGAGGCCATACTTGTTCAAGATCTTCCAGAGTGATGACCGGTGAATGCTGTCGAATACCTTGGAAAAATTTATAAAACTGATAGCAAGAGACTTTTGAAATTCAACATGTTTCTCAATTATACGCCGCAGTGTATACATTTGTTCTGCACAAGAACGTTTTGGCCGAGATCTGGCTTGTTGTTCACTTAGCCCTTGATCAACCACATCACCCATACGGTTCAGGATCATTTGACAATAAAGCTTCCATATATAGAGAAAAGAGTCACCCCATCCAGTTGTCACAATCGACAAGGCTACCTTTGTTAGAAATGTATACAACCGCTCCATTTGTTCAATCATCCAGAACTCATCTGTGTTCTACACTATATTACATAAGTAGCGGATCCGTTTAACGATTTGACTTTAGTATTTCTGCAGAAATGCCGTCCATCCATCGCTGGTGACTTATTGATAGTAATCAAGATGTAGTCGAGAAACCCCAAAGGACTGATATCCTCATCGTCAGGGGTGACATGAACGCACAAATTGGGGGAAAAAGAATAGGGTTCAAACAAGTACTTGGTCCCCACCCTTTTGAAAACCGCACAGACGATGGGGACAGCTTCATCCAATTTTGCGGCATGAACAACATGAAAGTTGTCTCATCACATTGATCCACAAAATTACCTGGTTTTCAAACGACCATAAGACCAAGAGACAAATAGACCACATCGCCATTGGCCCGAAATTGAGAACACCCTGCTTGCTAGACGTAAGTGTCTATCGAGGTGCCGATATTTGTAGTCTGTCGATTGCCAAAATCAAACTAAAGAAACAGAAGAAAACAACTCCTTTCACTGCAGAAACCGCGCATCTTTGCCAATACAAAGTCTTTCGAAATTTGAGAAAGCCACTGTTCCACTTTCACCGCAGATACAATTGCCAAAGAGAAATTTTTAGAAAGCCACTGCCTCTTTCACCGCAGACACAGTAATCACCCAAAAGAAGTCTTCCAGAATTTGTAGAAAGCCACTGTCCCCTTTCACCGCAGACACAGTGCATAATCACCCAAAAGAAGTCTTCCAGAATTTGTAGAAAGCCACTGTCCCATTTCACCGCAGACACAGTGCACAATCACCCAAAAGAAGTCTTCCAGAATTTGTAGAAAGCCACTGTCCCATTTCACCGCAGACACAGTGCACAATCACCCAAAAGAAGTCTTCCAGAATTTGTAGAAAGCCACTGTCCCCTTTCTCCACAGACACAGTGCACAATCACCCAAAAGAAGTCTTCCAGAATTTTTAGAAAGCCACTGTCCCCTTTCTCCACAGACACAGTGCACAATTACCCAAAAGAAGTCTTCCAGAATTTTTAGAAAGCCACTGTCCCCTTTCTCCACAGACGCAGTACACAATCACCCAAAAGAAGTCTTCTAGAATTTTTAGAAAGCCACTGTCCCCTTTCTCCACAGACACAGTGCACAATCACCCAAAAGAAGTCTTCTAGAATTTTTAGAAAGCTACTGTCCCCTTTCACCGCAGTGCACAATCACCCAAAAGAAGTCTTCCAGAATTTGTAGAAAGCCACTGTCCCCTTTCACCGCAGACACAGCCCACACTCACCCAGAATAAGACTTTCAAAATATGATCTGATATTTTATGTCTGGAATTATTAATTGACCTCATTTTATCTCAAATGATTTTTCCGCCGACAAACTTTTTGCTTCGGCAAAGATTAAAAAATAATTAAGAAGGAATTACTGACGAACAAAACGTAAACGTGTTTTTTTAATCTTTTCTTTTTTTAATTCTACATCAAACGCTTTCGTTTTCCTGCGGCATTACTAAAAGATGCAAACTTACCGATAATCACGTTAACACAGCATCGGAAACAATAATTTTAATTGGGATTTAATTCTCACAAGAATGTCATGACAAAAGCTGATTTCTTTATTCTGTTCAGAAAGATGATTTTCCGCAAGGAAATCCGGTAAATAGCGATGAAACGGATAGAAACATGAAATGGGGCAATATTTTAATGTGGACGGTGAGGTTGGTGGATTCATTTGTCTTCTGAGCTGTCAGTTAAATATATGATTTTTTATACAATTTTAATTTAAACCAGACAACTCGTGATCCATTGCGACAACGTTGGTACATTACACATTAGATTTTATTTATGTTTAAAATTTTACAAAAAGTTCACAATATAGTAAATTTTCTTTATAAAATAAATTATGGCACAACGCTCAAATTGTATCGGGTGGGCTTGGGGTCGGCTGTCGTTCTCTTGGTCTATTCTCTAAACCAGTTTCAGTCATCAAAATACCACATTCACTCTATGGGTAAAACCTACTTAAAATTATCGTCAATGGCTTGATGCTTTTTTATCTACAAACAAATATGTACGCATTAATTGGTTGGGGGTGAGAGTGCTAACAAACAACAGAGATTGCTGAAAAATAAAATGCTACGTGTGGTGGTCAGTAGGAATCTCCAAATTCTATCTAGATATGAACTACTCACTATTTTCCAGGTTGTTTCAAGAGCCGAAAACAAGCAAGACAGCTTCTATATGGGGGAGAAAAAAAAGAGAGGGCCAGGACTCATTTGTACCACTAGCTGAGAGACTTTGTTAACTGGAATGGGGTCTGATTAGATAAATTTAGATTCTCATGGATGGCTGCCCTTGTGGAGAAATCGACTCTGAAATTTCTTGGTCTTTCTCTCTCATCTGAAGTTCATATATTAGATCCATTGCTCTTTCTGCTTCTCGTAAAGTCGGTTCTCTTTATCGCTCCAAACACTTTCTTATACCGGAGGCTATTCTCTATCTCTACAAATCTACTATTAGCTCATGTATGAAGTACTGTTGTCATATTTGGGCTGGTGAATCTGTCCCATTTGAGGGTTCTTGATAAGGTACAGAAACGTATCTGTAATTTTATTGGCCCTGTAGCGTTGCTGCTTTGTCGGTTGTTATTGTGTTTCCATTAGTGTTTGGCTCGCGGGGTAACGGCTTCACATAAATAACAATTCAAGTAGGAACACAGAAATAAATAAGAGAGACAAACAGTTGATGTGTGCGCTCCGATCGCTTCCTTCGTAAGAGGTCGATCGACATGTAAGCATTCATTTATATAGCATGAGAAATATACAAGGGAGATAACTACAGAATGACTAATGTAAGGGAGGTAATTAGGATAGTACTTGTATCTCGGGTGTAAACATTGTTGCCGTTTTCAAATCCACGAAAGGCATGACACTACAGGCCCTACCTTTCTTCTTCTCTACACCCTCTCTCTCACAGACGTGATGTTGCTAGTCTCAGTCTTTTCTATAAAAAATACTATTATGGCATGTGTTCTTCAGAATTATGTGATCTATTCCCTGCTTCTTTTGTTTCAGCTCGTTTGACTCGTTGGTCTAGTGGTCTCCATCAATTCGCTATTTTGATACCTCATTGTAATACAGCTTTCTATTCCAGTAGCTTCTTTCCAAGAACTGCAGGCTTGTGAAACTCTTTTCCTGCTGACTGTTTTCCTCCTTCCTATAGCCTTGGTCTTTTCAAGACTAAGGTCAATAGGCATCTCCTGTCTTTGCGATAATCAGATTTATTTCTTGTTAGCTCCTTACATCAAGTGGCTTCATGCCTTGTCTGGAGCGATTTCCATTAAAAAAAAAAGAATGAAAATGATTCGTTTTCATTGGATAAAATAGGTATTTGTTTCGAGTCACAATTTTGGAATGTCAGAAAAATATGGGTGCCACTTTGGCTTGTCATCTACTTTCATGCATGAATCTACTTGTTATCACTTTATACTTCATATTGCAATCAAGACGGTACAAGAGCAAGGAAAACACTTTTTCTTTTTTTTTTAACTTAGTTCACCCCAAACAAGGCAAGTTGCCACTGTAGACGTAAGGGGTGACTGAGAATTAGGGTGAAAGTTTAAGGGGTCATCCTAAATTGGGAGCTGTGCAGCGAGATGCTTGCTCACAATAGTTTTAAATTTCTGCATATCGGTAGTCGGGGAAACAGGGAGAGAGTTACAAAGATCGGCAGCTCCAGGAAAGAAGCTATTGGAGTAGAAGGCTATCAATATATGTCTGTAGGTAATAAATTATTAATATCTATTTATAAAATATTATATAAAGCCCCCTTTACTAAGGCCGGGAACTCTGAGTAAGATTAATAACAAGCAGTACTACTAGCTCCATTTCGAGATCCAACACAGTTTGTTGTTGTAGATCACTTTCGCCACTCGTTGTAAAATACTCGCCAACTTGGTATTTACCAAGTTAAATTCCTCCTTAATTCTAAGTTTATTTGTGGTAGACCAACGGGAAAACACTCTTGACTGCGAATCAGTGGCGATTTGTGATCGGAGTTCGCGCCCGCCGACCGTCGGAAATTAACTTTCTGCACTGAAGATTGCGTTAGCATGAAACATCGATGTCTGTAGGTAATAAATTATTAATATTTATTTATAAAATATTATATATATATATATATATATATATATATATATATTTAAAATAAATATTTATTTATTTAAAATCAACTTAGAACCTCATGACTAAAACATTTGTTTTTAAATTACCGTTGGAAGTGACACCATGCCGCAAAAAAGGAAAATGTTACTATTCCTGAAGAAGACGTTATATTGTCGAAGGTAAGTTGATTTTAAATAAATAAATATTTATTTTACAAAAATATATATATCTGCATTTTTTTGGATTCTTAAACTTACACATTTACAATTACACAACGCTTACACTAAGGAACTATTTCTAATATATATATATATATATATATATATATATATATATATATATATATATATTATTATTATTATTATCATTATTATTATTTCATGTATCCACATAAAATGTTATAAGGAAATATAATCTGTTATGTGTTGATTTTCAAGATTTACTTCAACAGTGCTCAATACGTGAGTAGAGCTAGGTAGTAAGTTATGAAAATATATTTATGGTAAATAAGCTATATTTTAGCTTGACGATTCCCTACAAGGATGAAATGCGGAAGTCTCTGTGTAGCTTATTTGCCATAAATATATTTTCATATCTTACTAATATATATATATATATATATATATATATATATATATATATATATATATATTATAATATAAAATGAAATAATAAAATAAGGTGCCAATCAAATTTTATTAGAATTCAAAAGTATCTTAACGTCCTTAGCTCATGAGTTTTCAAAGATAATTCAATACAGACTCACATAAACCAGCACGTTCCATCAAAAATACGTCAGGGAAGTGTAGGGTCCTTGTGTTACCCCTCCTCTAATTCTTTGGACTCTGCTATTGGCCAGCATTTGGTTGAAAACCCTAGCTGTGCCAGGTAGTTATAAAATAGACCGTTTTGAGGTCTTGCATAGAGCAGATTCCAAGAACCATTTGAAAATATTGGAATCTGTCTCTATCGCTATTCGAAAACCTTCCTTGTGCCGGCAGAAGGAATTTGTAAGATCACTTAATCTCTTTGGGGAACTTTGAACTCCCTCCCAATCCCCCCCCCCAACGTAGTGCCTTTTAATCGACTTTTAACGAAATCATTAAATTGAATTTTAATCGCTTTATCGTTAATTTTGGCAAACTCAATTCCCCATTTCGCTCTTTCTTTCGACGTTATTATTAATTAAAACTATCGATTTTCTCCTGACGAGATGATAGTCGAAAGGGCCTTTGAGAGATTTCCACGCATTCTTTTTAAATGTATATATATATATATATATATATATATATATATATATATATATATATATATATATATATTTAGGCAGCAAATCATTATTAATGCAGGCCTCGTTGAAGACAATGGAACTTTCTCTTTTTGTAATTTTTTTTGTTAATTTCTCGATGTGGCTAGCGAGTTTTCAAATGTTATAATTGTTATTATTATAGTTAATTATGGTACCTAGAAAAGGTACATTTTTATTATTAATATTAAATATATGAGTTATATCCCTCTCAACTATGGTACCTTGTAATATCTTAAATAAGTCTTCTACAGAATCAGAAAGAAATTCGGCGCTTGTTTGTAATTGTTCACAACCCGTTTTCCCCAACTTTTTTACTGACCAAATTTTATTCCTTTTTCGGTGTACAATTACTTATTAGGTCGCGAGATAATTCCGTGTTTTTTGAAGTGTCAAATATAGGAGACTTCAAATGCCCACAAACAATTTTAGATCTTCTAATTTACATATTTATTTTATAAAGAGCTCCTAATTAATCAATATTCTGTAATATACGGTTGTAATTTTGAATTGCCTTATTTTTTTTTTATATATACCCAATATTTTCGTGGGTAGAAAAACGTCTGATGTCGACAGGATACTGAGAACAGATACTACACTTTGATCTTAGCCAAAGGGCCAAGGAACCATCAAAATCATGTTTTTTGGGGGGGGGGTTAGACATTTTTAAATGAATAAAAAAACATGATTTTATCTATTTTGTATTATCTTTTAATAGAGGTGGATAGTATAGTATATGTTCTGTTGTCATGATATCATCCTCCCAGGTATTAACTCCTCCTTTTTAGGGATGGGGGTGGTGTTCGTCATGACACCATATTCGCCATCGTTACCTCCTCCTTTCGGGGTCAGTGTAGTATATGTTCGTTCAGCATGATATATTTCTTATAAATAAAAATGTTCCTTCCATTCGTTTTCATCAAAACTAATCAGCTGGCTATGTTATTTCAAAAAGCTATAATTATTCCTATGCACTTCCGGTTTCGTGTTAACCTGCACTTCCGGTTGTCATCTTCATTTGTTTATTTCGCCCACAAAGCCAAACCCGATAAACTCATTCGAAAACACATTATAAAAACTAAAAGAGCAACGACTTGAATTTAATTAATTTTTTTTTCCGTTCTTTTCACAATTTCCTATCATCCCCAAAAGGTGCATTCCCTATTCGGAACAAAAACAAAGAATCCGTCACTCTCGAAGAATTTATACTGTCGCACTTCGTTGTTTGGCATTGGCTTGCTTTAAAAGAAGGTAATCCTAGGAAGGATATCATGATCACCGGACATATACTACACTACCCTCCAAAAGGAGGAGGTAATGCCTGGGAGGATTGTATCATGACGAAACACATACTACACTATCCTCCAAAGGAGGAGGTAATGTCTGGGAGAATGGTATCATAACGAACGAACACATACTACACTGCCCATCTCCTCATTGGAGGAGGTAATGCCTAGGAAAATGGTATCATAACGAACGAACACATACTACACTAACCTCCAAAGGAGGAGGTAATGCCTGGGAGAATGGTATCATGACGAACGAATATATACTACACTAGGGACCTCCCAAGCAATCCATAGAATTTACCCCCACCCATACATTTAACACAATGTAACTTTTACATAGGTTAATATTATTATACCTAATTTTTGTACCATCCTAAAGAAAAAATATAAATTAAACTGTTGATCATTTAAAATAATATTTTGTTTTAGCGTATGTACGAAGATAATGACTTAGAGAAACTAAAATCGTATTTAGATTATCGACACCTTAAAACAATGCTCTTATATAGTAGCCATTTTGTACACGCTCGCACATTTGTGTTTAAGAAATCTAGGAAAAATCAACTAATGCTCAGATTTTTACGATACTGAAATAAAGTGATATTTTGTGAGTGGTAAGACACAAATATGAAGAAATAATTTGGATGAAAACGATTCTGTGTAGATCAACAATAATAATTATTTATTACTTAAACAACAACTAAAAATAAATTACTATGAAATGAGCACATATTTAATTGTAATCGCTGAGCCGACGTCCATTGAAAATGTTTTTCCCATTATCGGCTGGTGAATGTAAGGGCAAATAACTCTGCATTCCAAAATGGTGTTTTGATCAAGGAAGATAACAAAGGGCAAACAGTTACTCCTCTCTAAACACTTTTTGTTTAGATGGAGTCTGTTCTATCTAACATATACGTATTCACTTTTGGATTAATTTTTTTTTTTTAATGCGGTTTTCGTAAAATATATTACCGAAAATAGTTTTTGTACGTGATCGACACCCCCTTCCCCTATTTCATTTTATGAAATCCGAAAAAAATATATTCTGATCAAAATCGTCATCTAAAGACTGAAAAAACATTATCAGTTTTTTTATTTATTTTATGGAGCAGGAATTTTGTAAAATTTGGCAATTAAGTCGTTTCACAGCCAAAATGGCAGACAATGAATCGTCTGCTAATTTCCGAATTCACAAATGAGTAAGTAAACCCAAATAAATTGTTTTTGACTAATTTCAAATTTACCGTAAATTATTTTAAAGGAAATGCAGTTGGGAAATTAGTCCAAAACAATTTATTTGGGTTTTATTACACATTCGTGAGGTCGGAAAAAAAATCAGAAATTAGCAGACGGTTCATTGTCTGCCATTTTGGCTGCAAAACGACTAAATCGCCTAAAATTTCCATGAATTCTAAAATAAAAAGTGGAAATAAATACATTATTATTTTTTCTCATTAACATAATCTGTTGAATTGCAAATTAAAAAATTCACAAAAATAATTTTCCTTTAATTAATTAGTTAAAATTAATTAAATTGATCATTTAAATGATCAAATAATTTACAAATTTTAATGTTGAAAAATCTATTTTTAAAATACGGCTTCCTAATTTTTCAAAATAGTTTAATATAATATTACGCTGACTGTTACTAATCGTAAAAGAGCGACATCGGCTCCCCCCTAACCCGGCCCCACGAGGGATGCAGAGAGTAGGAGATGGCCCTAAAGAGGTAGGGGAAGCTAAGAGTGGAAGTGAAAACGACGTCACTTCCGTTGAAGAGTCCCTTGGTTCGTTTTGTTGCTGAAATTCAAGCGAGTGAGACGGAGATTGTTCGCTCCCTGCAAAAAACAGGAGGGCGTGGGACGGATAGCCCGAAAATGGCCTAATGAATTGTCTTTTCCCCCACACACATGCCATGGGTCCTGTCGAAGTATATGTTTCCGAAATAAAGAGATTTTGAAGCCAAATAAAAAGTCCAGTCCTCTCTTGTGCCCTGTGTGTTAATTCACAGCTCAACACGACCCAATGATATAGCCAACCCGATGAATGGCCGAATAATCAACACAGCACTGCAAAATCAACCATCACAGCCGTCCTGAGTATTGACGGGAACAGATGAATAGGTATGTAACAAATGTTGTTTATACGTTAGGGTTTTAAGAGTTAAAAAAAAAAATGAAAATAAAACTATTATTTTTGATTAGTCAAAAATAAAGGAAGAGGGAGGAGCTTTTACTCTCACACTCAGAAGTCCGCCCCTGTCACCCATAACAAATTTAATAACAGACAATTTTTCAATATTCATTTTAAATAAAACTTAATACACAAAATGCAGTACACGAAATACAAATGTACAAAGGAATTTCTGCATTTCTGTTCATCGATTTACCGTGTGGATTCGATTTACGAAAAAGTTTTTGAAAAAGTAAAATATAAAAGTGAGGTTTGTATGGCGGCGGCTAATTAGAATTGTATAACAAGGTTATTTCACAGGCGAAACCTGCTGGTGACTTAGTTCAGTAGGTCTTCATTGATTATTGTACGTCATCGAAAGAAAGTCTTTTGTTCCGGACAGAATGTCACTAGCGTTTGGCGACAAGACACTTGTACTCATTAATGTGACATGCAATAACTTTGAACGCAATCATTAACTTCTGTAAATGATCGTCGACGGGAAAAAAAAAAGAAGAAATTACGAGCTTTGAAATTTTAGACTAAAGAACGGAAAAGACACATGTAATCAAGATATGTCGAAACAGGTCCATCCGCAGTTTGCACATTTATTTCGAATAAATGCCTTTCGGTGATTCTCTGAGTGCAAGATGATCAGGCTGTGGTCAGAGTTAGGCTTAGGCTTAAGGTTAGTTCTGGCGATATCTGAGCTTCAAATTTTGCATAAATTTCAATTAAAAACATTTTTTTAGTATCAAAATTATATATTTGTGAAATTAGTACATATATATATATTCTAATGGAAATCGCTCCAGACAAGGCATGGAGCCACTTGATGTAAGGAGCTAACAAGAACAAATATGATTATCACAAAGACAGGAGATGCCTATTGGCCTTAGTCTTGAAAAGACCAAGATTATAGGTAGGAGGAAAACAGGAATAGAGTTTCACAAGCCTGCGGTTCTTGGAAGGAAACTACTGGAATATGAAGCTGTATTACAATGAGGTATCAAAATAGCGAATTGATGGAGACCACTAGACCAACGAGTCAAACGAGCTGGAACAAAAGAAGCAGGGAATAGATCACATAACTCTGAAGAACACATGCCATAATAGTATTTATAGAAAAGACTGAGACTAGCAATAGCACGTCTGTGAGAGAGAGGGTGCAGAGAAGAAGAAAGGGTAGGGTCAATCAAATTACAGATACGTTTCTGCACCTTATCAAAAACCCTCAAATGGGATAGAGATTTACCAGCCCAAATATGACAACAGTACAATCTATGTTGAAACTCTAAGATAACTTCTAAAAGATTCAAAATAAAATATTTAAAAAACTTTTTAAAATTACATTTTTGGAAAAGATGCAATTTTAGTTCACATTACACAGATTTGACTTCTTAAAAAACAAAACTTCTTTAGTTAGTTTTCGTGCTTGCTGTTTAATCATTTATTTTTTTATCTTTTGTGCGAGTTTGTGGATTGTTATTTTCGGAGATTTTGTGGTGACCTCTTTGATCTTGAAGTTTTCTGCTTTCTTCCGCTTTTCTCTTTTAATTTGAAGCCTTCAATTATATCTTCCATATGTTAAAATTTGAAAACCCGAAATACTCTCACAACTTTAAATTTGAAACTCATTTTAAATGACACTCAAACAAAGAAAAGACATTTGCAGTAGACAGTGAAGATGCTTTAGCTGAAAGAACTGTACGGAAGCTCAAAGCTTAGAACTGGAGATTTTATTAGCCTTATTATGAAGAACACACAAGCATACCAAATTCTAAAGATGATGACCAAATCAAAACATTAATTGAGAATAACCCACATTACACAAAACAAGAACTAGGCGAAAGGCGTAACACATTAAAATCCACAATTCATGAACATTTGATTAAATATTTAACGCATATATTTTTTTTTTTTTACTTTTCATTTCCTTTAAAATTTGGAACAAACTTTCCGGACAGTAGAAGGTTCTGGTGATATCTGAGCTTCAAATTTTACATAAATTTCAATTGGAAAAACAAATTCTTTTAGTAACAAAATTATATTTTTGTGAAATCAGTACAAACTAAAAATGAAGATTATTTGTAATGTAATGATCTATGTTGAAAACATAAGATAACTTCAAAAAGAAGATTAAAAATAAAATATTTTAAAAACTTTATTAAATTACATTTTTGAAAAAGATGCAATTTTAAGTTCACACTACACAGATTTGACTTCTTAAAAAAAAAAAAAAACTTCATTTAATTTTTTATCTTTTGTGTGAGTTTGTGAAATTTTGTGGTGACCTTTGATCTTCAAGTCTTCTGCTTTATCTGCTTTTTCTCTCTTTTAATATAAAAAGCCTTCGATTATGTCTTCCATATTTGAAAACTCGAAATACTCTCATAACTTTACATTTGAAACTCCTTCTGAATGTGGTGTGTCCAGTTTCTCCATCGGATCTCTTTCAGTCCACATGTGTAAGAGTCAGATTCGGTCCAAGATGGAGTACTGCTGCCCCATCTGGGGAGGTGCCGCATGGCAGACCAGTCTTTCTGACTTTGACTGAGTACAAAATTGACATCACAACCTCGTAGAACATGATCTCTTCTCTTCTCTGCAGCCCCTTCCTCACAGAAGAGACGTTGCTAGTCTTTCTCTACTCAATCGTTATTTCCATGGAAGGTGGTCGATTGAGCTCCAATCTCTTCTCTTCTCTGCAGCCCCTTTCTCGCAGAAAAGACGTTGCTAGTCTTTCTCTACTCTACCGATATTTCCATGGCAGGTGCTCGACTGAGCTTCAAGCACTGCTTCTCCCTCCAAAAAACCTTCTCAGCAAGAACTCGTCTTTCTACCAACACTGCAAAGAAATTGCCTTTCTTCCTCTGTGTACCTAAAATAAAACAGGAGTTCCATGAACAAAGTTTCTTTCCAATAACTCCCCATTTGTGGAAAACGTTACTGCAGGAATGTTTCTCTACAGACTACAACAGGGTCGTTTTCAAGTCTAATGTCAACAAATATCTGTCGAGTCGTCAGGTGTATTAATCCTAGTTTTCTAGTTGTTAACCTATCGATTTCTTTTACACACAAACAAACATTGACTTTTATATATATAGAAAACTAGACCCCCCCCCACCCACGAGGGCTAGACGTTAATCTCATAGACCACAGACCTGTGACCTGAAGGTAACATAAGATAAAGGATCTGTTCTTTCCCTCTGATTTGATGACTGATCTCATCCTTTTGTGACATCATCTATTGTGCACGGTTATCCTCTATCACCAACAACTCGTCTCTCCCTCTTAGACAGGGTTCAAAAAAGAACTTCTAACCTAATAAGTCCCACATTCTCTACCACGCTGTTCCATCGCCATAGTGCTGCACCCCTGTGCTTGTTTTACAAGTACTGCAAGGGAATGTGCTCTGACGAAGTTGCTGCACTTTAACAATAATATTGTCGGGTCTGCACTTACACTGGACATTCATAAATAGGAAATGCATTTTACATTTTTGGCGATCAATAAAATTTGATAATTAAAAATTTTTTTTTTATTCCCGTTATGTTTCCGTATCATCTGTGCAAATTTGGGTGAAATTGATAACAATATATAAAACTCTGTCGTCAGCCGATATTTTTTAAAGTTTTATCTTTTCTGTCAATGCATTATCTGACTCCCGGTGCAATCTGCTACCTGTATAAAAGTCAGATACGTCCCAAGATGGAGTACTGGTGTTGTAAACATGAACTAGGAGGTTGCATGTTTGCAATGCATGCAAATAACAGACTTGAAAAGATAAATTACTCAAGATATGAGAAATATCTCTGAATTTGGATTTGGCCACCCAGAATTCGATTTGTCCATTTGAGAAAATAATGTTCCTTCAGACACGAGGTTCCCTACTTGAGATTTTCCAAAAATTATGGCCAGCCAGATACGGGACCCCCTAGGCATTAGCTTTTTTTATGTCCATAAATTGGCAGCAGATTAGCCTTTTCAAGTGGATATCCGGGTGGCCTTTCTGGTGCGGTCCCAGGAATATCTCTATATATATTCCAGCAGAGGGTCCGAGATGAGTGATTGATCCCCTGGGTGTCTCACAGTCAGTTGGTTTTCGGTGGTCCTCGAAAATAGATTTTTTTTTTGTTCAAATTTTTTTTTAACATGGTTCACCCCAAACAAGACAGGCCGCCACTGTAGACGTAAGGGGCTACTGAGAAAAAAGAAAAGGGGAGAAGGATGGGCGGGGGGGGGGGATCAGCCTAAATTGTGATCTGCGCAGCGAGATGTCTGTTTACATTAGTTTTAAATTTCTGCATGTCAGTACTGTCGGGGAAACAGGGGGCAGGGAGGGAGTTCCAGAGGCCAGCAGCACGAGGAAAGAAGCTATTTGAGTAGAAGGCTCTCCGGCATCTGGGAACCTCCACAGTGAATGGATGAGATAGTCTGTTTGTGTTCGGTTGGACTTGTGTTTTGATTTGGCCGGCTAGGAATTCTTATTTGCAAGTCTGTTGTTCAGTAGAAGTAAACGAGCATCACTGTAACTGTTATGCTGCCGTACCTATAACGAACATTTGGACTCTTCCATTCCCAATAAATACTGGAAGTATAGGCTTTTCAGTGTTGACGGCAACCCCAGTCTTCAGACTGGGTAACACCTGTCGAGGATTTGTTCTCGACAGTCAGTCCGGCAGGGACTGGGCCATTTTGGTGGCCTCTTATCTGTCGGGCTGAGGGGTTGAGTCCTGAGTAGTCCTAGGAGGTCCACCCTCCCAGGCTTTGCCTCCTCTCTTGGGGGTGGAGTAAGTTTATTATTTACTGCCTGGGGTGCTCTGACCAGGGAATGACAACGGGGCTGCCCAGACAATTTTTTATAGGCTATAGTGCTCCTTTAGAACCGCTGGCTTAACCCCCCCCCCCAACCTGTATCACATATTCCTGCGGTGGGAAGGAATTAAATACCGTTGAAGCCAACCCCAGTCTACACTGGCAGTCACGACTGATGTACCATTTCTCTTGTTTCTCTGTTGTATATACTTTTCTTCAATATATTTGTTTTACCTAAACCCTGTGTTTGTTTTCATTCCTACCCTTAAAAGGGGCCACAACAGTAACCTTCAAAGAAAATAGACCTTTGTTACTTGTTTTAAACTGGAATTGTAACTTTATTTGGAGGGAGAATCCTTCTGTTGCAGCAATGACTGAGACCACACAATTGACACTGCGACCGGTGTCGGAATCGAACACCGACTTTGGACCAGCACAATATCAGACGATCATGGCCTGTGCAGTTAACGCATGCAGTTGCACGTTCATACTGCCACATCTTGGAAGGTGCTGCTCAGAGCACTTTCTTGCCCTAGCAGAGTTCAAAATCGACTTCAAAAAATCTAGCGAGTGTGGGATGAGGTGGGGGTGATCTCTTCCGTTCTTTACAGCCCGTTTCTCACAGAAGATACGTTGCTAGTCTTTCTCTACTCTATCCTTATTTTTCTGGAAGGTACTCAATTGAGCTTCAATCTTTGGTTCCTCCTTGTAGAACGTTCACGGTGAGAACCCGTCTTATTACCACAACTGCAGAGAAATTTCCTTTCCTTTTCCATGTGTCTAACATCAAACAGAATTTCCATGAACAGAGTTTCTTTCCCAAAACTCCCCATCTGTGAAACACTTTGCCACACGATTACTTCCCTGAGGGGCTACAACATGGTCATCTTCAAATCCAATATCAACAAATACTTGTCATAAACCATTCTCATAAGCAATTCACCATTTTCAATCCTCTCATAATATTCTTCATCTTTCTACGGACAATCTATCCATCTCATTAACCCTTATCCTCAAGTGACTTTTAGCCTTGAAATCTCCATATACCACTCACTCAAAAGAACAGCTGATCCAGAAAACAGCAATTTTCCCCCTTTGTCAGAAATATTGCTCATAGAATGTGAACACAAAATAGGGGGAAGTGAGAGTCATGTGGTTACCGAAAGTAAACCCAAGGTTCACTTTCTACTCTCCATTGTTATAGCACTAGTTGTTCTGGAGTTAAGTCGGGGGGGGGGGGGGCGGAGTCGGGGCGGGGCGGGGGATACTCTCGGAGTCCCTATCAAGCCTAGATATAATACGGTTTAGGCCAGGGTTCTTTCTATTTTCGTGATAAAACAAAAATAAAAAAAAAATAAAAATAAACTAAAAATAAAAAACAAAAAAAAACTCATCAATTTTGAACGCAAATGCAACTTCAATTTTCAATTGTAGAAACCTTAAAAATATTCTTTTCATGGGTTTATGGTGAATCTGAAATTTTTTGCTCGAAATATTAAAGACGAAAACAGAATTTAGTTTAATTGTTTATTTGTTTTACATTTAAAAAAAAAATAAGGCAAAAAAAAAAGATTAGAATGAAAAAATAAAACTCAATTACAATCATTTTGTGACCTTTTGATCAGGTGACCTCAGAAGCAAAACGCTGTTGACAAAGCCACCGTCCTAATCAACACTTTGAAGAATCCTTCATTAACACAGGAATTGCAAAGGAGGAATTCCTCTTTATAGACTAATTGAATAATAGAAATTCCGTTTCGAATAAGAATTTAACGAATCAAGTCAAAATACGTTGCAATGTTTGTTTTTCAATCTCCACCGAGAGATCAAAAACCTTCCGCAAAATGCTAAAGCAAATCTTAAGAATAATAAAAACAATAAATAAATTTAAAAAAAGAGATAATGTTGAAAATTCGTCACATACAATGGCGGCCGAATGTGATGTCACTCTGACGTCAAGACGTTGACACCGTTGATAATCTGAAAAAAAGTACCCGGGCTTACTTAGGTCGGAAAAATAGTAATCTGTTTTCTGTTTTCTTAATGGAATAACCCTGAAACAATTTGTTTTAATAACTTTCAAAACAAATAAATATTTAAATAAATTTAATTAAATAAGCAATTTTTTAAATTTAAATTTGCAATACATTTAAAATCCAGTTATAAAAAACACTGCAAAACACCGATTTTATTATTTGAAAAAAAAAAAAAAAAGTTTGTTTGTTAAATTGTAAATTTGTAATATATTTCAATATATATTAATAAAAAAAACGCTGCAAAAAAACTGATTTTATATATTAATTAATTACTATACTGAAAAAAGTTTTTACCGTTTGTTATATTTCAAATTCATTTATAAAAACACTGATTTTATTTTCACAATAAAAATGAAAAAAGAAAAATTTGTAATATTTTTTTTACCGAAAAAAAAACAAAAAACAGAGAACAAATTACTATTTGCCGGCCTAAGTAAGCCTGGGTACTTTTTTCAGGTTATCACCGGTCGTCAAAGTGCTGACGTCAGATTCGGCCGCCATGGTATGTGATGAAGTTTAAACATTACCCCCCCCCCCCCCGCCCCAAATTCCTCCAATTCAATTCAAGTAAAAAAGAAATACAACAAAAAATGTTAAAGATTTCCTGATTGTAATCACGGCCATCAAACAGCGAAAACGTAAACAGAACCCACCAGAAAATGTCAAAATCTGTTTTCTAATTAAATTAAACTTTTATCTTGGGGATAAAAAAAAAACAAAAAAATGATTCAGGGAGGGAGGAGTTTTGATTCCTAATAAATTTAAAATAAGATGTCTTCCATTTTCTGATGAGTTTCTGTTTTCCGGGGAGTTTCCGCTGTAAACTTAACCTCATCCGCCGGAAAAATACCGCCTCGAAGGTCTATAACCTGTGCTGCCACTGCTGCCAGCCATGGGGAGGTAATCTGTAAAGAGAAAAGAAAGCGAATGTTTGTGTGTGTGTTTGTGCGTTTTCTTTTAAAGTAAAACCCCTGACCGACTGAAGCTTCAGGTTGCATCCGCTTCAGGACTGTCTGTGTCTAACTTGCTCTTCAGTTGCATTTCGTCTAAACTTGAATGCATATTTGCACGTTGTGAGTCAGCCGTCTATATTTAGTGGTTGCACTTCAGCAGTTTATGCACCTATTAACATAATATCTTAAAATAAGGACACGCACGCTGGGAGAAATATCTGCCATCATACGACAGGTCATGATTTATGAATTAGTGGCGAATTTTTATCATTACTACAATACTATTTCAATTTATACATACAAATACACACACATTATATATAAAGGTTAATACAACAAAAGATATAAGAGGCAACTAATATCTTTAATTAGTGAACATCCGGATAAAAATGAAGCTCAATATACTGGATAGAGCATTAATAGCAAAAGATGAAGTGAAAGAATAGATTTTCTTTGAAAACTCATGAGTTAAGGACTTTAAAGTACTTTGCCTGAACATTGAACTGTAATAAAATTTGATTTGCACCTTATTTTATTCTTTCATTTCATCTATTGCTATATATATATATATATATATATATATATATATATATATATATATAAATGTGATACTTAGAAGGCAATACAATGCAGAGGTGTGACGGATAGACACAAGTTGGAGCAAATAAGACATATAATGGTGGAACAAATGAACCTCAATACAATGTGTACATACATATATATATTTATTATTATTTTTTTTTTTTCCTTTCACAAACACATATATATCTGTCTATCTACACAATGTTACAATGTTATGTAATACCTGCATCAAGATGGTCTGGTGGAAATTCCGTATGATATAATATTTTTTTTTAATTTTAATATTTCGGGAACTCTCACTTCTTCAGAACCGTGCTCAACTCAAGTTCAAGCGTGCATATGAAGGAAGCTGTAAGATCCAGTCTCGCAGAAAATACCGGTTAAATTTTAAATTCCAAACCAGATTCAAAAATAAAATAAACTTTTTTTTTTTAATTATTATTTATTTTTATTAATATTTTATGTATCTACTTTTAATCTAATTTATTTATTCATCTATTTACTTTATTAAACTTTTTTTTTTGTTTTTACTTTTTAGAATCTTTCCATTTTTTTTTTGTCGTGTAATTTTCAATTCTAATCTACATTTTTTTTTTTAAATCAAGTCTATTCGTTTAAATTAATATGTCGGTTAATACTGTCATTAAACATTGCATTATCTGTTCGTTTTAAATTATTGTGTATATTAATATTTAGTTCATTTATTTAGTTTATTCTATTTTTAAATATGTATATTTCATTAATTAATTCAATATTATCTGTTCATTAATGATTCGTGTAATGCTAAGACAACAATGAAAGTGAGGTAATTCAGTTCATTTGTTGTTTACGTCGCTTATAAATTAGTTATTTCTAATTGTTAGGCTAAAATATTGTTATAATGAATGTAAGGAAATATAATGAATATAAGGAAAAACTCGATATTCAACTAACACACACCGGTCCTTCTCTACGACAACAATTGACAACACGGAACACCAATTACAACAATACTCCCTGCACCCTGGCGAACTGCCCCATGAACACCACATATAAATGCCATCGTACTTACACTGTATACCGTTTACAGTGCACCACATGCAACAAAATATACATTGGTAACCCCTACATATTAGAGTCAAAGAACACCTACAAACAAGCACCTCTTCCTTCCACAAGCACATCCACGCATGTGGCAACACCAGCAAATCATTCAAGATTGATATCCTAGCTACGAGAGAAACGTTGGCAACCTTCGAATAAAAGAATCGATACTAATAGCAAAACTATCTCCGCAAATAAATAACCGACTTGAATTAGGATCTTCATTTCTAGTCTGATATAGTTTTACATCTCACTCTTGTTGTATTGATTTTATCTTAATTTAACCCTTAAATGAATACTAAAAACTAATAATCTAACAAAAACATCACCTTATAATAACAAATAATATAACAACATAGGCCAAATACTCACTTAACAAAAAAATAATAATAATAAATAAATAAATAAACAGGGGAAAAAAAATAAATCAATAAATAATAAAATAAATAAATAAATAGATAAAGATTAATGAATAAATAATAATAATTTAAAAAAAAAGATAAATAAATGGTTAAGTACAATAAATAAGTAGATAAATAATAAATAAAAAATTAATAGAAAATATGAAAATAAAAATTTAAAAAAAAAAATTAAAAAAAAAATATTAACGTCTATAAACTAATAATAGTAATAACTTAAGCGAACAAAAAAGATTAACTATAATAATATAATAATAGTAACAATAATAACAATAACAACGACAACAACAACAATAATAATAATGGATGAAATACCGGAACCACCCCAGATAACATTAATAATAATAATAATAAAAAAGAAGGAAAAAAAATGGAAAAAAAAAAGGAATGAAACATTCATTATAACAATATTTTAGCCTAACAATTAGAAATAACTAATTTATAAGCGACGTAAACAACAAATGAACTGAATTACCTCCCTTTCATTGTTGTCTTAGCGTTACACGAATCATTAATGAACAGATAATATTGAATTAATTAATGAAATATACATATTTAAAAATAGAATAAACTAAATAAATAAACTAAATATTAATATACACAATAATTTAAAACGAACAGAGAATGCAATGTTTAATGACAGTATTAACCGACATATTAATTTAAACGAATAGACTTGGTTTATAAAAAAAAAATGTAGATAAGAATTGAAAATTTAACGACAAAAAAAATAGAAAGATTCTAA
Organism: Sepiola atlantica; assembly: GCA_963556195.1. Lineage (NCBI taxonomy): Eukaryota > Metazoa > Mollusca > Cephalopoda > Sepiida > Sepiolidae > Sepiola > Sepiola atlantica. Next base: position 1,055,550 of record CAUVYP010000049.1, on the reverse strand, counting down.
AAAGTAAAAACAAAAAAAAAAGTTTAATAAAGTAAATAGATGAATAAATAAATTAGATTAAAAGTAGATAAATAAAATATTAATAAAAATAAATAAATAAATAAATAATAATAAAAAAAAAAAAGTTTATTTTATTTTTGAATCTGGTTAGGAATTTAAAATTTAACCGGTATTTTCTGCGAGACTGAATCTTACGGCTTCCATTCATATGCACGCTTGAACTTGAGTTGAGCACGGTTCTGAAGATGTGAAGAGTTCCCGAAATATTAAAATAAAAAAAAAATATTATATCATACGGAATTTCCACCAGACCATCTTGATACAGGTATTACATAACATTGTAACATTGTGTAGCTAGACAGATATATATGTGTTTGTGAAAGGAAAAAAAAATAATAATAAATATATATATATATATATATATGTGTATGTACACATTGTATTAAGGTTGAAACTAATTCATTTGTTCCACCATTATATGTCTTATTTGCTCCAACTTGTGTCTATCCGTCACACCTCTGCATTGTATTGCCTTCTAAGTATCACATTTCTATATACCAATAAACAATGCTTCAAGCAAACTACATAAACCTCTTTTATATATATATATATATATATATATATACAAGTTATCAAAATATATTTATGACAATTAAGTTACACAGAGGCTTCTGTATTTCATTCCCGGAGGGAATCATCGGGCTAAAATGCCTGCATTTTAGCCCGATGATTCCCTCTGGAATGTTTATTTAATTATATATATATATATATATATATATATATATATATATATATATATATATATATATATAAAAGTCAGGTTCATATTATATTCCAATAACCATGTTTTTATTTTATTATTTTTATTTTTTCACATTTCCAAAAAACATAACATTTCTGTCAGATATATTTTTTACGGTCCGTTTCATTTGTCTTGTGCCAAACAACATTTTTATGTCAATATCGTCTCTGCAACACTACAAAATCATCAGAAAAATTCACAAAGAGTAAAAAGTTCTTGAAAAAACCTACACTATACAGTGGTTCATTTTTGGGTGAAACCAAAAAAAACAAAGAAAAGAGCAAACTCACACGTGGGAGAACCCACTAATATGCCATTTTGAATTTTTCGTTCAAAGCTAGTACATCCGAAAAGTTGTGGACATTTATAAATTTTAATTCAGTAATATTTCTAAAATAGTTAATAAGTTCTATAATTTATTTATAAAAAATTCTAATTCACTTGAGGGTAATTTTTTTACTTTCCAAAGTTACATCAATTAGCCTTCAGATGTCTATTTAGGTCATTTGGATACGAAGCTCTTTTAAGTTCAACAGTTTAGAGCTAGTTTCATAGACTCAGCCATCCATTCAAGCAACTATTAAGATTGTTATACTTCGGTGTTTTTGTGGAAGATGTTTACTATTTATTTATAAATCGTTTAAATCAATACTAAGATAAGCTTAATTACCCAGAATTCTTCACTTAAGTAGTAAGTTTCTATTAAATGCGAAACTAAGGGGGGGGGGGAATTTGTCACTTACAACGAAAATAGTTTATAGTTACCTAGACATGATTCAAAATACCGAAGGGAGCTATTAAATATTTATTTATTTATTTAATTTTATTTTTTATAAAATGTTTAAATACCTCATTTTAAAGTATTATGAGGATTCAAAAGTACTTTTAAGGACATTTATACTTAAAGTTAACTATGATTACGTTTTATATTTAACTCGCATTATCAGGTGAATACCAACAAGCATGAATGTCAATATCAGGTCCCACTTTAATTGTATGCCTATATTTAATAGTAGGTTGTGTGCATTCTTTTATTTATGAATATGTTTATTAATATACATATACGAACAGATTCAAACGCAAAATGTGACAAACGCCATTTTCAAAATCACGAAACTGTCCCTACAAAAAGGGTTGTATTTCAGCACTCGACGACACCCCAAAACCATGTGTTACATAATATGATACCAAATAGTTCCTTTTGATTTCCATTATCATCAGCTTTCATATATTCGTGTTTTTATTGTTTAAGGTCTCAATTTAAACGAATTGGATCTATCGCGCTCTGCGTCCGAACCCTCCACACACATATATACATACATACACACACACATATATATATGTATACATATCTATACATATATACATACATATGCACTTGGCATTATATTTAAAATGATTATTGCATTACTTCTTCCAAAAATTATCTTATTTACTAATTACCATTTCTACACTAATTAATACCGATGAAAACTAAAATGAAAAACATTTCTGCTGATGCTCTCATGATCTGGCCCTCTTACCATTTCTCTTCCTATAGGCTAGGTTTAAGCTTAGTCGCTTCGGTCATTTTTGTTGTGAGTGATGTGTTCTATATTTAAATGTTTTATATTGGGGTATTAGTACTCTGTCATCTGCTATTAGGTTTATGGTTTCTATTGCCTAGATAGTCTTATAATATTCCTATACCTTAGCTACTTTCATATTTATGTTGATGAAAGGGTTACTGCCACAGGTATTTTATATGAGTCTGTAATGGGATAGGATATATGCGGTTCTATGTAGACAGTTCTGAACCACTTCCTGTCTTTCATTTAATAAATTTTCTTTAGACATAACTATATTGTAGGATTCCAGAATACAGAGGTTACATCTTTTAGATTTGTTAGGTTTATATTTCCCTGCTCTACCTAGTATAGACCATTTTAGGCTGTATTGTATATTTTTACTGTTAAATAAACATCGGTGACAGTCGACACTAATTAATAATAAATAAAAAAGTGAGAATGAATAAGCAAATAAACGTAAATAGGCTGTAGGAAATTTTCGTGAACCATTTCCTTCTTTAAGCCTTCAATAATATATATATATATATATATATAATATTTATAAATAAATATTAAATTATTTATTTATTTATACCTACATATATATTATGCAAACATTGTTAAAAATAACAAAATTCGTCTGTTTAATCATACCTTTTTTATTTTTTTATTTTTCTAATGGTCTTTTTTGTATTAAAATCAAAAAAGTTAATAAATTTCCATAGGTTTCACGAACGTTTTCGATTCTTTGTCGAATCATCCTCAGAAGAATCGAAAACGTTCGTGAAACCTATGGAAGATTTATTAATTTTTTTTTGATTTTAATACAAAAAAAAAAAACATCGGAAAAATTGAAAAAATAAAAAAAAGTATAATTAAACAGACGAATTCTGTTATTCTTAACAATGTTTGCATAAATGAGAAAATGCTGTCTATATATATATATATATATATATACATATATATATATATATATATATACATATATACATATATATATATATACATATATATATATACATATATATATACATATATATATATACACATATATACATTGAATTGTAATAAAATTTGATTCGTACCTCATTTAATTCTTTCACTTTATCTATTGCTATATATATATATATATATATATATATATGAACCATGTTACGCCAAATTATAATGATCAAGTCTTTATTCATTATTTTTTCAAAATTCGGAAGGTTGACAGTCCGTTTCGTACATACGTAAACAACCAGAAATAGATACGTATATCCCGGATTTTTTACATCTGCAACCCTTCAGAAGGCCAAAGATCGTTTCCAGAAACATCAAGGAGCAGAAACAGAAAACAACACTCACATTAAATTCAGTTCCATTGTGAAGCGTGGATTCTTCATGATCGTAGCAAGGCATCATCTTATTTATAATATAGAGTTATATACTTACTTGGCACAGCTTGTACCAGTCAGGGGATACGTCCTTGACACTCAGCCCGACAGTGGCTTTGTCGGGCTGAGGTAGGGTTCTGTTCAGTCATAAGAGGCCCACCTTCCCAGACTCTCTGAGAAGGGGTTAGTTTATTGCTAATCGCCTGAGGCTCCTCTACCGGGGAATGCAGACAGGGCTGCTCGGGCACTTTTTGTAGACCAGAGTGCACTTCACCTAGTGCACTGGCTTTTGAAAAGCTCACCTGACCTTGTGTCTTACCTCTGTCAGAGGAAGCAAACAAATATACTTACGCCTTTTAAAAAAAAAATTCTTGCTGAGGATGGAGCAACCTATTGGATGCCAGAGATTCACCCGCTATTTCAGAGATTCCAACCGAAACGTCTTTTTAGGATTCTAATCGTCACTTTAATTTTCAAGGGTCTACTAATAATAATTTATTCCATATAAAACCCAAATTAATCTTGAAGGGTCCTTTAGTGCTTTAGAGGTCCTCATATAAAAAGTGAATGAAGAGTGCTATAAAACAAGGGAGATAATTTTTATATATTCTAGATGGTGAAACATAGTTTTGGTATAAATTGCGTCGGTTATACAGGTAAGGGGAGTTTGAATTACCTACTAGACACTATCCTCGAGTGTCTTCGGTCTCTCTGTACAAAGGTTTGTCAGGACAACCTGACATGAGGATACTTCACCCTACAAGGAAACCCTGACCAAATATTCAAAATAACATAATATTCGCAACACAAATAAGATCCCCTCAGCACGGCTATACACTTGCTCATACGAGGAATAGTGCACTTTCTCCTCGTGATGTTACCTCAAGTAACAACATTTAGCTGGATACTCCACCAGACTAAATGAATTCTTACCCTGGAATCTGGTAAGACCAAGAGACCACAAGAAAGATATACTACAACATAGTTAACTGGTCAATTGGGAAGAGGAAAATTAATGTTCTTAACTTCTTTACTAACTCAACGTTTGAGAAATAAAGGAGGACTTTAATAGAATATTCGAATGTCTATGTATCTTATATAGAGATCAAGTGTTAGCCCCAGGTAGGGACCCCTTGATTTCTGAGAACTTTGATTGAAGTAAAATGTAAGGTTTTGCTAGGAGGGGGTGGGGGGGGGGGCTACTATAAAATGCGACACATGGAGTGTATAAATATCTCCACTGGACCATCTGTAAAAAATTGAATATCCAGGGTAGCAGCAAGTCCTGAAGATAAGTCATACACCATCACCATCATTAGAATTATGTGTAACAGGCTTTTGATCGAAGTCTGCCTCTCCAGGCTCGGTGGTTGTGAGGATCAAAGTTCGCAATCCCCATGGTCGTCCCAAGAGAGCTTTGGTCTTCCAGCCTGCCGACTTAATGCGATGGACATGTCTCTGACCCGAGCTTTGCTTGACATGGCCAAGCCATCTCATCCTGCTTAGCTTAAGGACATCAGATATTTCTTTTATACCAAGCTTAGAGAGAAGAGTCTCGAGGTGAGTATCGTCTTCTGACCTGACATGGCAGATTCATCTAATCATGGCTTTTTCGTTGTGCTGCAGTCTTTTAAGAGTGCTCGCCGATGCAGCCTATGTCTCGGAGCCATAAAGCATAACACTCCTCACACAGCTGGTGTACACCTGTCCTCTAGTCATGACGGTCAGATGTTTATTTGTTAAGAAGGACAGGAGTTCTCTAAAGCCCTTCCAGGCAGATTTGCATCGAGTAATGGCAGCACTCACAACCACCATCGGCTGAAAAGGAGTCCCCCTGGTAGCAGAACTCAGCTACGGCTTTCATTTTGCTATCTCCAATCGCGACCTCTTTCACTGGCCTACCGTCAGTTGGTCTATCTTTCTCGCTTTCCTCCTCCCCCCGTTTTCCCTCCCCCAACCTACTCTTTCTCCTCCTCTCTAGCTGAATACACACACACACACACAACAAGGGGGTCTGTTGGGTTTCTGTTGGTCTCAAAGATAGATGAGCCTTCAGGCCTTAAGCTGATGAGCTGTTTGTGTTCATTTGGAAGATAAGTTTGTCCATCTTTGCAAATATGTCATTCGGAGAAGAAACCGGGTGTTGTTGTTCCTATTTACTTGCCTCCCCACGAAAGGCCAAAGTTAGACACAAGGTCGGTTTTTAATGTGAGAAAAATCCAGCTCTCCCAAAAAAAGGCACTCTGCATTGGGACAAAAGATAAAAATTGCCTCAGTCTAGAAGGATTTCTCCTTCAGTGACCATGAAGAGAAAAAATGAAGTGTAGTATCAGAACAGATACTACACTTTGCTCCAAGCCAAAAGGCCAAGGAGATGTTTTTGCTTGTTTTAAACTTGAGTTGAAAGACAAATCGTTTTGTTACAGCAGTGACCCAGACGACATGGTTGACACTATGGCCAGCGTCGAAATCAAGCACCGAATTCGGCCGAAGACAACGAGTGGACGATCACGGACTGTGCACACGGACCAAAATGTGCTGCCATAAAAAAACAGAATTTTTTTTTATGAAACTTTTATTATCGAGCACAAATGTAGGCGGGGAAAATGTCATCTTTACTTTATATAAGACTAGCAGGGCTATCTGGCGCTGCCCGGGGCAAAAGTTTAACATATTTCTATTAAAACTTCTATCTCTCTACCCCTCTCTATCTGTCTCTCTATCTTTCTCTCTTTCCCCATCCCCCGTTTTCCTCCTCCCTGTCAACAATCCCCTCTTTCTCCTCCTCTCTAGCTGGACACACACCTCCTTTATTTAATAGATTACTCGAGGAATGAGTCGGCATTTTCTTTCCAAATTAGTACATAAAATGGCTGAAAAACCGCTCCCCCCCTCCCCCGATAAAACCTGGCCTAGTTGACCTCCAGAGAATTAATAAAATTCTTTTTTTCTTCTTTTTTTTTTTTTTTTAGACATTATTCATCCAGGGCAACACTGATTAAGAATATAAACTTTGGGGTGTTTGTTTTGTAATTTTTGACTTTTAGCTGGACACACACACACGCAACTGCCTTTTATACGATAGATGATTTTTGAAGGTATTAAGAACATGAAGCATAAAAATAACTGGATTCAGCATTAAATAAGCTCCAAAAAGAGTTAGGGTTAGGGTTGATATGCCGTAAAACAAAACAAACCAAATAGGGGTTAGCCTTTAAAAAAAACAACAAAAAAAAACCGGTGACTTTCAAAGACTTGAACCGTGATTTCAGGTTAAAAGAAGACACGATTTAGAGTTCTTTTCCGATTTCTCTTTCCAGACGGATTTCTTCAACTTTGGCAGAAGATTCTGTACTACTTTCGCTTTGGAACGGGATCAATTCCGTTTCTGGATTGCGGCCAGAGATGTAAACACGCATCCGAATGATTTGTTTCAATAAAAGCAACAATCTCCGCAGAAGATAATCGCCATTAAGATAACTCGATTATTTACAGAAGCCGGCATGAAAAGCAGGCGATATACAACACGCGGATAATAACTTGTGGGATGTTTCATCTCTCCAAGGACCCGACGGAAACAAAAGAGAAAATAATGACAAATCCGGAAAGGGTATACGCGAGAAGAGACGCCACACATCAAGGAGAGAAATACCATTTCAATAAAACAAACATTATTTTCATTAGTTAAAAACTTGCGTTACGATCCCAATGTCATCATCATCATCATCATATTCAGTTTAACGTCCATTTTATATGGTGGCATGTATTAGATGGCTTTTAGAAATTAACTTCCAAACTAACCTATTTCTAGCCAGGTCTTTATTTATCCCTCTTTCTCTCAAGTGCATCCTTATCACTTCCTCTCTTGTTTTCCTTCGCCTTCCTCTGCAAAACTGACCCTGCTACCTCAACTGTTCTACATATACTAATCCAAGATCTCTCATCCATTCTTTCAACATGGCCATACCATGGAAGTCTCCTGTTCTGCACACATCTCCCCATACTATCCAGATTTAATCTTCCTCGGAGGTCATCAGAACTAAGCCTGCCCTTAAGACTCACGGCACTTGTGCAGTTTAGTAAATAGCGACAGATAATCCACAGGAAGTAACGACCAATAGATTAAAACATTTTAATAAATTTATTTATTTAATAAAATATCGTTTCTGAAAGAACAACAAAGTAAAACAAAAAAGTTTATTTTCAATAAAGTAACATTTTGGCCAAAAACATTGTAATAAAAGATAGTTTTATTATTTTCATGTTCGTTTTATAACATTATAAAAAAAAGTCACTGTTAATTTCAGAAACTATATTTTATTACAATGTTTTGGCCAAAATGTCACTTTATTGAAAATAAACTTTACTTTATTACAATGTTTTCAATAAATTTATTAAAATTGAAGGGGTCTTAAGAAATTGAAATCCAGGGAATTTTTCTTAATTGTTTTCTATTGAATATGGAACAAATTCAATGCAAATCTTAAATATTTGAATTTTGAAATGGGGTGTTATATATTATGCCACTAAAAACCCTTTAAAATACTCCAAAGAAACTGAAATTCGGGGAATATTTATTGATGTCTATTGTTAAAATTTCACAAAAATCGGAGGTATCTTAACTTTCACGAAGGGTTTCCATTCCTCTTTTTACCCTCTTTGCAGAAACTAAGACAAAAAATGTAGCCCACATCGTGACCCTTTACACTTTACAGCTGTGTTCCAAAATTCATAATGATCGGTTAATTAGTTTAAGAATTAATTTTGTACATATAAACATATAAACATATCGAACTTTATATAAATAGAGATTAAAAATTAATTGCGAGGACGGAATCCTGAAAATAGAATACACACTTTTCAAATTTCAAGTGAAAATAAAATAAATAAAAAAACTTACCGGAACTCAATCGGCTTTTACTTTTTGGTTTTGGCTTCGGCTCAGATTCAGTTGTTTCTGAAGTCTGGAGGAAAAAAAAAATAATGAAAAATTAGAAAAAAAAAAATCCAATTGAAGAAGTCATGGTAGAATTTTGTGTCGAATGACATCAAAATAAGTATACTAAACCAGAGTTAGAATTGAAATATGTATCTTATATATAAAATAAAGCCAGTTCACCACCCTTTGTGATTAGAAACTTCTTTAATACAAAGTACATACTTAAATCTCTTTCATCAGTCATCATGTCTGTGTTTTAAAAAAAATTTAAATTTGTATTTTTGATTGATTTTAATATTTAATCTTGATCCATATTTTATTGTTGAATTATCATAAATAAAGGAGCTTTTATCCTCATACTCAGAATTCCTCCCACTATCACCCACAACACCAGGAAACATTTTAATAATGAACAATTTTTCGATATTAACTGGTAGTAAATCATATTTTAAGTCTTTTCATTGGCTAATTTAAAGTAGATTTCTTAAAGAAACATTTTTCAGTAATGACTTATTTTAGCTAATCCATAATCTGTAAAAATAGATGATTACAATAATTATTGGTAAATTTTGGTGTGAGAATACCTAGAGAGTTTCAATGGTGTTTGAAAGAAGCGGAGAATACTAGAAATCTGGTGAGACTTGCAGTCACTTAGACTCCAGGGAAAACTACCTGTTTTTTTTAGATCCCTAGTGAATAATAAAAAAATAAATGCCTTTATTTAATATAAAAATTTACAAACCATAAACATTTGAAAAAAGAAAAAAAAAATCAACGTTGCTCATCTTTCACAACTTTCCGAAACATTTATATCATGTATTTCTTGTTTAATAGGCAGACCATTATTTCACTTTCTCTATAGTATTGCGAAGGGTGTCTTTGTTTTACAAACAAAACCGAAATATTTAGTTTCATAAAGTGTAAAGCACATTACTCTTATTAAGAGTTAACTCCCCTTATATGATCACTCTTCGCTTAAAAAAACATACTACACTTGCAACATTAGTACACACAACATTAGTACACACAACATTAGTACACAGCAAACATTCTGACATGTAGCAACAACAAACATTCTGACATGTAGCAACAGCAAACATTCTGACATGTAGCAACAGCAAACATTCTGACATGTAGCAACAGCAAACATTCTGACATGTAGCAACAACAAACATTCTGACATGTAGCAACAACAAACATTTTGACATGTAGCAACAACAAACATTTTGACATGTAGCAACAACAAACATTCTGACATGTAGTAACAACAAACATTCTGCCATGTAGCAACAGCAAACATTCTGACATGTAGCAACAGCAAACATTCTGACATGTAGCAACAACAAACATGCGGACATGTAGCAACAACAAACATTCTGCCATGTAGCAACAACAAACATTCTGACATGTAGCAACAACAAACATTCTGACATGTAGCAACAACAAACATTCTGACACGTAGCAACAACATTCTGACAAGTAGCAACAACAAACATTCTGACATGTAGCAACAACATTCTGACATGTAGCAACAACAAACATTCTGACATGTAGCAACACCATTCCGACATGTAGCAACAACAAACATTTTGACATGTAGCAACAACAAACATTCTGACATGTAGCAACAACAAACATTCTGACATGTAGCAACAACAAACATTCTGACATGTAGCAACAACAAACATTCTGACATGTAGCAACAACATTCTGACATGTAGCAACAACAAACATTCTGACATGTAGCAACAACAAACATTCTGACATGTAGCAACAACAAACATTCTGACATGTAGCAACAACAAATATTCTGACATGTAGCAACAACAAACATTCTGACATGTAGCAACAACATTCTGACATGTAACAACAACAAACATTCTGACATGTAGCAACAACAAACATTCTGACATGTAGCAACAACAAACATTCTGACATGTAGCAACAACATTCTGACATGTAACAACAACAAACATTCTGACATGTAGCAACAACAAACATTCTGACACATAAAACAAATAGTGCAAGAAAAACTGTAGATGCAAGTTAGTTACAATATGACAATGACAAATACTGCAACAAATACTCATGCATGGCCTCTGCTCAGTCTTGAGAAACAATGGATACACTCCCGTAAGGATGGCTGCGCAATCACTAACCACACTTCTCCTGAGTTGGCACTGCTTGATTCCAGTGGCAACGAGAAGTCCAGGACGACTGGAAATAATGCCGAGATAAGTGGAGAGCACATACAGCACCTGGTATTCCCAAATCGTCACTCATTTTAGAACTGACCAGGCTCAACGTCGCTTAACTTCGGTGATCCAACGTGATTATGCCGTATAAATGACAACAAACACTACAGTTGCAATATTGCGATATAAAAACAACAGATAGGACACGGGCAACATTCTGACATAACAATATAAGCTGGGACTTAGATATTGTACTCTATTGAGACAAAAGTTGATGTCATGAATTAAAAGAAAGCATGTGCTGTTCACCTTATGCTTTTATTAGGAAGAAAATTCTTCTCATCTGCATGGCATCTTTTTTTTTATAATACAAAGGGCAGTTGTCTGTGTGTATGTATGTATGTTTGACTAAACCTAAAAAAAACGACAAAACAAACACCAACAAAGTTTGTATTCTCTTGATCGGTGTTTCCCCAGATGAATAATATCTAAAATTTTAAAAAATTATTCATTCTTTGACCTTAAACTGGCGCAGATTTCGTCAGGGGCGTCTTTTTTCCCAGCCAACAACTAAAGGGAAGTAACTCTGATTTTTTTTCTAGGATTTATTTCCCTTACGCAAACTCATTCCACAAGGAATCTATAAAAGTGTGTGCATATGTCCAGAGAGACGAATGGGCTGGGCGGAGAAGAAAGAGGAAGATGGGGAGATGGAGGTTGAAAACAGGGGGTTGGAAAAAGAGAGAAATAGAGATTTTAATAGAAATATATTACACTTTGGCCCCGGGCAACGCCAGGTAGCCCTTCTAGTCACTAATAAAGGGATATAACCTTATAACCGAGATAACATATCTGACTAGAAGAATCGCTAGCCGGTGTCATTTTTAGCCAAACATCCGTTCTCGTTTATGTAATTTATAATGTTATCATTTCCAAATTACCACGGTGGCTCAACCGGTTAGCCCGCCGTACTTACGAGGGTGTTCTGACTTTTTAAAAAAATGGTATTTCTCATCAATTTTAATATTTAATCCTGCTCGATATTTTATTTTTTTACTTAATTATAGATAGAAGAAAAGTGGAGCTTTACTCTCACACTCAGATTCCCTCCTACTGTCACCCATCACACCTGAAATAATTTAATAACATGCAATGATGTTTAATAGTCAACTGATCCACGTTCAACTGGACGGAGAGAGAGGGGGGAGGGAGAAAAGGAGCAAACAAAGGAGAAAGTAAAGAGTCAAAGAAAAGAATAAAAAAAAGAACTATGGTCAAAACAATAGCAGCTGCCTGTTCTGGTTTACCTAGGTAATAGTGTCACCATTTCTTAATTGTCCGGGTGCTTCAATCGGTTAGCATGCAGTTGTCACATATAGAAGTTTTGAGTTCGAGCCTCACTTGGGGCATAAATATTTTTTACTCTTATGTTGTCCCAAAATTAAACATTTCAAATTAAAATATTCAACAGATTGTTCAGTTTTAATTTTATTTGCTTCTATGAAAAAATTAGAAGCCTGGGCAACGCCGGGTAGCTTTGCTAGTATATAATAAACCTCATGAATTTTATTTTAAACTAGCTGCACCTATCCAGTGTCGCCCGGGAGTATTTATACTTTAATAGGCTTAGATCTGATGACCTCAGAGGAAGATTAAATCTGGGCAGTATAGGGAGATGTGTGCAGAACAGGGGACCTCGATGGCGTGGGCATGTTGAAAGAATGGACGAGAGTACTTGGGTTAGTACATGTCAAAAATTTGAGGTAGCATGTTTGGTTCATAGGAGAAAACCAAGGAAAACATAGGAGTAAGTCATAAAAATGGATCCGAGGGATAAATAAAGACCTGGCCAGAGAAAGGTTAGTTTGGAATTCAATTTCTTAAAGCCGTTCAACACATGCCAGCAATGAAAATGAGTAACAGAGATTATTATTAATTTTAGATCGTAAGGACGTGTTAGGGTTAGCGTTAAATTGCATAACTTGTTCTTTATAATTAACTAGACCACCCGTGACCCGTTGGGTCAGTTTGTTATATTAGCTATGGAATTCATGTATGAGCGTGACACTTGTGGCATAAAGAAAATAGGTTTTTTTTACATAACAGAAGCATTTCTATGAAAGTATATTAAAATGAAAAAAGAATATAGATAGATTTCTATGAGTCGTTCTGTTTATCATAATTGTTTTTTTTTTAAAATTACAGTTACAGAATTATAAGTGGTTGGTTAGGGCGATTTGAGAAAGGAAGGGAGTACAGCAGGCTTTCTCGCGTACGTAACGAAAACAGAGGGAGTAGGAGTGGTGAAATCTATAAGAGGGAAAGTGGGAGGTGATTTCGTTCACCGACCGCTAGTATGGCTGATATTAATAATGAGTGTTGTTTTTTTGTTTGTTTGTTTTTGTTTTTTAAAAGGGAGGAGTTTTTTTGAAACTGCGACAGACTTTACGAAGTCCTCCCGTTGAATGTTTTTAGCCGTGAAGAAAACAAATAAACTATTTGATGAAATTGTTTAAAAATTTCCAGAATGAAAAATTTCATGCGTTCGTTAATCATAATAGAGAATAACGGAATTGGAATAACAGATTGAAGACGATGCTATTTACGCATGCGCAACCGGATGTTGAAAACCGGAAAGCTGAAAGCTGATTGCAAACATACAAGAACAATAGAGTTTTAGTATTATATAGATTACAATCCAACCCAATGTGGAAAATACCGTTTTTAACATTTATTTCCCACAGTTGCATCTGAATATTGCGCCACAAGGATGACAAAAATGTTTCCACCGGATGCCGGTCTACTTCGCTTTGTAGCGAAGCATTCGTGATCGGTCGGGACCTTAAAATTCGGCCGTGTTTCGTCTCCTTTTCCAGCACTTTTAGTGTCCGCATCAAATCCAGATTATCTACTGACATAATTCTCGTGAATCTCCTTTGAAATTATAATCATTTGTATTGCCGCAAAGATTTTAGTTGCGTCACCTTTCAACTCGATACAAGAAAACTAAATCATTTCACCCCGTCTCAAGATTTTTAGGTTTCTTTTTTTAAAGTCTCAAACTGAAAACAGACCAATTCCCGTCATTTTTTTCTGATTCTTCTTTTCTCTCGAAACAAAACCGCCATAATTAGCGCACAAGAGACTCTGATGATGGCGTCAATAACAAAAGAAGAAAAAAAGAGTTCCAAATTTATGACTCTCACCGTCTTTCCTCCTCCTTCTTTTCCACCCCCTCTCTTCGATTTGTCCCTTTCAACTAGTCAACTCCACTTTTAGCTGAACGAGGTCATTCAATCATTATTTAATGAGTCCAAATCGAAGAACACAAGAGAAAGATCTCCAAAGTCGCTTTTCTGCTCCTCTGACATTTTCTCGCGACAGTCAAAATGTCATTTGCTGTCAATTTTCATACGATTTCTGTGACGATTGCCCGCCTCCCATCTTTCATCGCACGCATTATCCGATAGAATTCATCTAACTAAGTATTCAAAACGTCTCTTTCAATTCGCTTTTCTTTTTTTTTTTGTTCCTTCGGAAGGTTAAAGTGTTTGATTGACACCCCCACCTCCACCCGTCTGTCTTTTCTTTTCGTCATACATCGGCAGGTGGTCTTCTAACTTTCTTTTGTTTAATTTTACGAAAGGCACTTTTCTCAATTCGCTTTGACATTTTTCATGGAATAATGAACAATATATATATATATATATATATATATATATATATATATACAGATACTAGCTGAAAAACTGTTTTCCTTTTGATTTAAATGAAATTTAAACCATAGGTAAATGACCAAAAATTATGTCTATTACCAAAATTTCAGCAAATTTTAATAATATTAAGAGAGTCCATGGGGGCACCCCCCTCCCCACTGAAATTTAAACCATAGGTCCACCGAAAATTCAAATAGATCCAATTTCAATGAAATGTATACCTTATTAAATACATATTAAATAAGAATGATATATATATATATATATATATATATATATATATGTGTGTGTGTGTGTGTGTGTGTGTGTGTGATTTTTTGAAGGCTTACCAAACCATTCCGTTCAGGAGATCATTCATCACCACTTTCAAAGTTTATTTATTTATCATATATATCCAAACTAATATTTTTATTTTTGTTTGGAGGGGGGGGGGGGATTCTTTTCATCGTTGTGCCGCCCGACGAGAAGGTGTATTCTCGCACATTGATCCTGTTTCTTTTGAATGCATTTGGGACTAATTCTTTGCTGTTTTGCTTAGTAGCAACAATACTGCGAAAATCTTACGAGCTACTATTTTAAGACATTTTTTATTTTTCTTCTTAATTTTCTTCTCAATTAAGGCAACACCACATTGTGTATTGTCAGTTGTTGAAACTCTTACTTCAGGTACTTAATTCCCCTGATGATCTGCCAAGCAAGGACCTGCCTGGTAGTGAAACACGTGTAGGAAAAAACTCTTTAATTTGGATATATATGATAAATAAATAAACTTTGAAAGAAAAAGTATTTTGTCGTGATGAATGATCTCCTGAACGGAATGGTTTGGTAAGCCTTCAAAAAAATCACGTACCCTGTAATCGAGTATCATCGAGCTTATTTTTATTGGCCTAATCCTGGTCTTCACTGAATTTTCTAAGTGAAAAATCTAAATATATATATATATATATATATATATATATATATATATATATATAATAAATGTGAAGCAGGAGCTAGCGGGCAAAGCCAGGTAGTTATAAATATAAAATAAAATAACAGAACCTTCCCTTTCATTTCTGTTGTTGGCAAGAATTTCCTTTGTACAAATTTTTTTAACATAACAATATCCTTGTGTCTAATTTATAACAAAAGATATGTTATATTTTTTTTAACAATTAAATAATTCAAAGTGTATCTGTTCTGATTCTATACTTTATCATTTCTGTCCTAGGGTGAAATCCTTCTAGACTGAGGCAATTTAAATTGTTGTCCCAATCCAGATTACTCCTTTTTGGACAGCTGGATTCCCCACATTAAAAACCGACATTGTGTCTAACCATGCCCGAGTGAGGAGACAATTAAATAGGATCACAGATAATTAATAACACCCATAACTAAATTACCCCTTTTAAAATGAGATTCTACATTTTATAGGCGATTATGTGTAAATACCCTGAAATATTTGGCAGAAAACAAAAACAGTATTTTAGAATATACATATAGTCTCGGAAGTTTCTCAACCATTAAAACTATATTAAAAGAAAAAAATTTTAAAAAATAAAAAAAACTTATAGTCCCAAGTCTTCCAGTGGAAAATCACTCATGTAAGTCAATTTATTTTTTACAGTTATTATATTAGTTTATTTCTAACACTATTTTAAGGGATCATCAGTTGTTTACCATGAAAAAAAAAAAATATATATATATATAATGTATTTTCATGTAATTATATGTATTGGTGATTGCAGTGTTCGTTGTTTTTTTGCTTACTACTATTTCGATTGTTTCACTTCCTAAGTAATTAAGATGCAGAAAATTGCATTATTAGTCGCCCTTAACTTTATAGGACGTATTTTTCGTTAATATATATATTTTAATTAATTTTATACGTACATAAAAGTAATCCATGGACGTGTGTTTCTAGCTCACAGCCGTTATCAGTATGGCTAACTTAGACAAGGATCAAACCTTCGATATTGATGTCTATAGTCCAGCGTCTTACCATATATATATATATATATATATATATATAAATTTTATACCATATCAATGTTATAAAGAACAGATTCACATCATTTCATAAAACATATATATATATATATGTATATAGTCTAAAAACAAAAAAAAAACAAAAAAAGACGAAAAAAAGAAGATAGTAAAATGCAGTTTAAATTCCCAGAGAAACTAACTAAATCCAAGATATTGCAGACTTAACATTCGTTGGAAAATTAATAAATAAAAAAATAAGTAAATAAAAAAAAATAAAAAGGGGGGGGGGGGTAAGTATCTAAGAGTGAAACAAAAACAGGAGACATTAAGCGTCTAATATTAACACGGGGATCATCAGCTGTTTACCATGTAACTGTTTCGGAGATTTAAAAACAGGACAGTTATAATATTCATGGCTCTCCAATGGTACTGATTAAACTACCATTTCCCCAATAATCAAGTGTCGAAATAATTCAGCTTAAAATTTCACTAATATATACATAAATAAATAATAATAATAAAATAATAATAATATATTACCCTTAAGACTACCGTATATGATAATTTGCATATCAAATAACATTCATTATAACAATAATAATAATAAAATAAAATAATAATAATACTATCTAAACACTACACCCAACCATTCTGCAATATGGTAGCTAGCAATAAAATTATATAGGAATTAAAGTTGCATTAAAAAATAAATAAATAAAAAATAAAGCTTAAGTACCTTAGGTACCAGAAAGGTAATCAGATATATATATATATATATATATATATATATATATATATACAGGGTGGGCAAAAATAAGGGTCCTATTTTTAAAAATTCATAACTTTTTTATTTATTGATTTTTTAAAAAATTTTTTTTTAGAATAAGTAAAGGACCCCTTCCGAAGCAAGCATGAGCCGTATTAGCCCTAAGGAATGTACCCTCATTTAGAAAACATTATTTTTGTTTAAAAAACTCAAAACAGTGTAAAAAACAATACTTTAGTTTTTGTAAGTTTTAAGAAGTGTTTTTCGGCTAAAATTTGTTTTGTTTATTTCAAAAAATCTCGGAAGGGTCACTCTACACACACATAAAGTTTGGTGAGTTTAACTTTTATTTTGTGGAAGTTATTCAAATTCAAGTTATTCAAATTTAAAGATAGGACCCTTATTTTGGCCCACCCTGTATATATATATGAGAGAGAAGGAGGGAGAGAAAGCGTACGGAGTTGACTATGAACGTTTGAAATTGTCACTTCCTACACTGATGAGAGCGAAAGCTTAAAACGCCGGCGTATGTAGGTATAAACATTTTAATATTTATGTATAAATATTGTTATAAGGCCCCTTTAAAAAATTAAAGTTGAGCACTGTTCGGAGATATTAAAAACAGATTGTCTCTTAGCTACAAGTAAGGTTCCGATAACGTTCATCGAACTCTCTAGACGGTCTGCTGTTTACTGCCCGCTGTATTTCGGCATACATAGAACTTAATTTTCCTGTATCACGTGATAATTACCGATGGTCGTGCGGATATATTACTTACATTTTTAGGTTGGCAAATTTTCACTGTCTTTCACATAGTCTCAAAGAAGTATATTTGTATCTAGTCAATTGAAGGGAAATGTAACAACTGAACTGCCAAACGATTTTGATAATCTAAATGAATAAATGCGAAAGTTTTTTTTATTCATCCGACCTATATTACGATCAAAACGTGTTAATAATACAACATAATATTTTTAAATATTGCATATATATCGTAGAGACGAAAGGCACAAAGAACTCTTTCCATGCCTAATTTGCATAACTATTGTTTAAACACTTCATAATTAATTAATGTTTTGTGTTATTTATTCGTAATTTTATCGTTCTGTTTATCCATATACATGCAGTATTTTGGTCGATATTAACAGTAATTAATTAAAATAATTTAATACAAAAAGGATAAATTATTAAATCTTTCTTAAAACATTTGCTAGGAGAAGTAATTTAAACCAGAGGAAAATCGTTCTGAAAGGAGGAAAATGTTGATGATTGACCCCCCCCCCCCTCCATCTTTCCCGTTAGCGACGCCAGATAGAGGAACGGGAAAGCGTGTCTGACGGCTTCCTTCAGTTAGCGACCGACATCACATTTTTTTTTATTATTGTTTTTAATAAATAAAAATAAAGAAAACACACACACACACAGAGCGAATTGATTTCCTCTTTTTGCGCATGTTTTGGCGATTTCATTAAAAAGGTCAAAATTAACAAAATGTTAATATGCGTGTTTACAACAAACTTATGAATAAAATATTTAAAATTTAACATTTTGGTTTCAAGTTTTTCGAGTAGAGAACTTTGCGAAGCGATAGCGAGCTAGCAAAGCCAGCTAATAATAATAATAATAATAATAATAATAATAATAATAATAATAATAATAATAATAATTTTATAATTAGTCTTTGATTTTATTACCTTTTATCTCCACTCCCCATATTCAAAATCAAAGAAGAACTGACGCTAAAGTGTGATGCATGGAGGAGCCGCTTAAATTTTTAAATTTACTAATTCTTTTACACTTAATCTAAGCCCACACGAAGCCTTTCATGTTCAAAGATTTTTTATTTCACACTTTTTGGCGACTAATTGTAAGGTAGTTTGTCAAAGCTGAGGAACCGGACAAAAGGCCCACCATATAAAAAAATTTACAAACATTTTACTTTTAATTTAATTATCAATGATGTTTGTCAGTATTTTTGTTGACAAAAATGTTTTATTTAATGTTTTAACATTTTTCGGACCCTTCAACTGCATTCATTTAAAGGTTACTAAGCAAAGGTTTATGCAAAGTTTCATTATTTTGGTCTTTTAAACAAGTCAAATAAATTTACACTGTATTTTGATGTTATTATTATTTTAGTTTTACTGATAATTTAAAAACAATGGAAAATTAAGTTTTAAAATTTTTTAAAAGAATCATTTTCGGAATTCGAAATTAAGCAAAAATTTTTCGATTCCGGTGCCGATTTCGATACCCCTAAAAAGTTCTGATTTTTTTCCATTCCCGATTCCAATTAATCGTCCCAACACTATATATATATATATATATATATATATATATATATATATATATATATATATATATATATATATATATATATAAGTTCGTAATCCGAGGCAGGAGCAATGCGATATAGGTACCGGAAGGTGGGACAGATGAACAAAAATAAATGAGAAGAAAAAATATGAATGGAATCTCAAATCAATTTATTAATATTTCACGGTTTAAATACCAGAACAGTAAATAGAAAAAGGTTTACTGTCAAGCAATTCAAAAGGTCCGGAATAGAGGGTAAACTTTAATTTTCGAGAGTGCAACCTCTCATTATCAAAAGAAACAGATAAAAAATATGACCGAGTGGTCGAAAAGGCGAGATGGACACAACTGTTGACGACATGCTGCAGAGAATTGGTGGCAGATTCGCAGAAAAAGAGTTTAGATAAACTAATTGGATATCAGTATTAATTGTTCCTATCATAATTTTTTTTTTTTAGTTTATTGTATAATTATTCAGCTTTAAGCTTGTCATCTTATTAATATTTATTTATTTATATACTTTATTATTTATTATTATTTGTTTTATTTTTTTATTTATTTTAATTCAATTTTAATTTTTAATTTAATAAATTTTTGTTAGCGAAAGTCGTTAAGATGTTACTAGAAAATGAACGGCCAAGGAGAGACAACTGTTAAAATCAAAAATCTGGTTAGAATTAATTTAAATTCAAAACTGAGATCAATTGTGAAATAAAAGGTAAATTTATAGTAATATGAATTATGAAATCTAAAGAAGATCAAGATATAGATAGATAGATAGGTAGATATGTACTGGATAGAGCCAATCCCCCCCCCCCCGCCCCTATGTAAACGACAAAAAAATAGCCCGTGCCGTGCATGAAAGCTTGGAGGGAAAAGCTCGGAAGCGCCCAAGAGTTGACGAGGTGAAAACTGCCAAACACTAATTTGAAGACTGGCAGCCGATAAATTACGACGAAGAAAATCAAACTAAAATACATATATAAAATTAAAGAACGAACAAACTATAGCTAAACAAATGTTTTTTGTTTTTGTCAAAGGAACCATTGTTAATCAAATGTTTTTAAATAAAATGTTTTTTGTTTGTGCACTGGAAAGTTTCAAAAGATGATTTTGTTTGATTTGTTAAGCAATTTTTTTTTTTTCAAATATTTTTTTTACAGTTTTTGTCACAATTTTTTTCTTGTTAATATAAACATGAAATAAGCAAATTATTTTTGTTTTTGACATTTATCGCATTTTTTTGTTTTGTTTTGCGAAACGAGACCTTTGTTGGCAGAACTCAATTAGTCCTTTTTCCGGAGATTCAACGAGCTGACAGATTGGTTAATAGTTTCGTCAACTATCGGGCGCTTCCGAGACCTGCCCGAACGTTGACGACGCGAAGTCACGAAAACATGGTGCGTCAGCTATAAGAGGAGCTTCATTAAAAAAAAAAAAATGTAAATATTGCCACTGAGACGTAAGGGGTTAGGGTTAGGGTTAGGATATAGGTATTAAAATAAACAATTTCGGGCATTTTTAACGACAACTATCAGAACGAAAAAGGGGTAAAAAAAACAAACAAATAGGCAACAAATAAATGTTACCAAAGGCAAGATAAGTTACTCTTTTAACAACCTGGATAAGTTTATTTGTGTTTTAACTTATTTTCACCTGTTCAGTTAGAACGAAATACAAAATGGCTGAATTACAGAGTTTCGATAATCGCTCAAAAAACGAAAATTAAGCAAAATACTGGTAGAACATTACATTTTCCCACGATTGGTGACATTTATTGGATGTGTTTCTAACACTATTTTGTTTATTTTTCGATTTTTTACCAATTATCAAGGATCTCCGTGTTGGGCTCATGAACAGCCATTTGTTTTTCGTTTTAACTGAACAGGTGGACACCAGGTTTGTTTTGAACAAAAAAAAATGCTTTAAAATAAGTTAAAACACAAATAAACTTATCCAGGTTAGTAGAAGAGTAAATTATCTTGCATTTTTTTAATTACATTTATTTGTTCTCAATTTGTTTTTCTGACCCCCTTTTCGTTCTGTTAGCTGGCGTTAGAAATGCCCACAATTGTGTACTTTTTTTCTTCATTTTTTGCTAATTGTAGCCCTGTTGATTCAGCTTTGTCTTGTCTTTAAAAAATATTTTATTGTATTTAAAAAAACAAAAACAACTTTGCGTCTTGTTGTTTATTTTTTCTTCTCCCTTTCTGCAAATGAATTCCTGTCGTTGTCGGGTGGCAAATATCGGAATATAAATAAATGACTACGCTAAGGTTACATGTCGGAGGGTGGGGACAAGGCACCGATCTCTTCCTGCCCGCGGGTCGGGTTTCCTTTTACTGCGGATTTTCTCTCCAGTTACCGTAGTAAATCCTGATCTACTTTTACTGTCTCTGCGTAAATGCCAGGTTTCCGTGACGATCAGAATCCATCATGGCATCAACGTTACCCCTGACGCTCTCCGCCCTCCGCGCCCCAACCCGGAGTGATCATTTCTATCGGGGGCCGTAATTGAATGTCAATGAAACTATTTTTTGATGCTAAATGATCTGCAACCATACGTAGGGGTGGTGGGAGGTGGGTAGGTGAATGTGGGGCTGGGATATGTCCAGCCGGCTTCTCATGAAAGATTCTGGTGACGATTAACGAGCGATCAATTGCCAATTCAAGACAAATTTAATATGACTGTCTCTCTCCTTCTCGATGTAATTGTTCCGGGTTCGATTTCAAGCGGAGGATTCAATCGACAATTGCATAGAATGTCGTGTAATGGGAGTGTTTACGCAGGAAGCAAACTCTCTCTCTCTCTCTCCCTCTCTCTCCCTCCCTCTCTAGAGATACACACTCACAGAGACACCTATTTACGTGCGCGTTCATGTAAAAGGAAATCACATGATTTGGCCGCTCTAAAAATATTGGCTTCTTTGTTTTCCATCCGGTTTGTTTCTCGTGATGAACGCGATTTTTTTTTTATTTATTTATGGCTTCGTTTTTTTTGTTTTTTGTTTTTGTAGAAGAAACTTATCCAGGAAAATTTTTTTTTTCGAAAGAACCAAAAATAAAATAAACGTCACTTTTTCGTGAAATCTTTTTCATTAAATGCTTATGGAAATTTTATTTCAATTAACATTTATTTTAAACTAGCTGGATTCACAATTTAATTCCTATTCTCTACTTGAAATCATTGAAACGAAACTAATCGATAAGAAGAAAGTAATAATTGGGGTCAAATTTATTTTTTACAGAAATAAACATCTCGATGAGCTATAATTTCTCGACCCGCCCTTGCAGGGATGGTGGACCTCGAAAAAGACGTCTGATCACTTTGAGTCTGCCTTTTTTAGGTGTACGACATAAATGTCGCTTCTCTGCCACATACTTTGTCTCATGATGCCATATCCTGTAACGCAGTCATAACTCTATTCTGTTAACTTCTGGTGGAATTTTCCACTACTTCTAGCCTTGTGTGAAAAAATACCGTTTTTAACCTTATTTTTACACACCTGAATCTAATCTTGCTACAGTTATTTTATTTCCAAAAATTAAAGATGGATTTTGATATCATCAATCCGGTTTTGGTATTCAAAGTGCTGCCAGACTCTGGAGTTAGGAGATAGGAGAGTAGAAAGTGACTAACTTGGGTTTACTTTCGGCAGCCTTGTAACTCTCGCTTCCCTTATTTTGTCCTTTAGTCCTCACATTCCATGAGCGATGTTTCTGACAACAGGAAAAGAATTGTTGTTTTCTGGTTCAGAATCTATCCATCTAACACTTATCGTTGGCTAGTTTTTTTTATCTTGAAGTGGTAATTTTTTTAAACTCCTTACATCAAGTGGCTTCATGCCTTGTCTGGAGCGATTTCCATAAAAAAAATTCTTGTAAGAAAACATTTCTATTTTTCAGTAAAGATAATTAAAGTCATTAATAAAAAAGAAATCAGTTTTGCAATAAAGTTTTTTAATCCCATCACACACTTAACTTTAACTGGTTTACTAAAGATTTTAACCAGTGTACAGAAATAAATACTGCAGTGAATTCAATTGCCCAAAGAGCTTTGATCCCCATGTCTTGACCATGGAAGAAACATTATAATATTCTAATACAATTATTACCACAATTTGATTATTATCATTATAATTGTAGAATACTTTATTTGCATTAAATTAGTTTTCATTTATATACTATATTTCTTTGATTCTTAAAACCTCAAAATTTATATAAGTGAAAAATAGAATATTGTCTTCTTCTGATCAATAGTTATGAAGGCGTACACCAAGAAAAAAAAGAATGGGCAAGGGGTCCATGAGTCAAAAAAGGTTGAGAACTTACTGATGTTTGTATCTTCCTGACCACCCCTGTGGGAGTGGAATGGCCCTGAACAATCTAGAATTTTCCGATTTTCTGTTTTTAACACTATCTTTACACTATTTTAACGCTATCTATTTTAACACTATTTTAAATGCTATTTATTTTAACACTATTTATTTTAACGCTATTTATTTTGACACTATTTTAACGCTATTTATTTTAACGCTATTTTAAACACTATTTATTTTAACACTATTTTAACGCTATCTATTTTAACACTATTTTAAACGCTATTTATTTTAACACTATTTATTTTAACGCTATTTATTTTAACGCTATTTATTTTGACACTATTTTAACGCTATTTATTTTGACGCTATTTTAAACGCTATTTATTTTGACACTATTTTAACGCTATTTATTTTAACGCTATTTTAAACGCTATTTATTTTAACACTATTTTAACGCTATCTATTTTAACACTATTTTAAACGCTATTTATTTTAACACTATTTATTTTGACACTATTTTAACGCTATTTATTTAAACGCCATTTATTTTAACACTATTTATTTTAACGCTATTTACTTTAACACTATTTTAACGCTATCTATTTTGACACAATTTTAATGCTATTCTCTATCTCTACAAATCCACAATCAGACCATGTATGGAAAACTGTTGTCATATTTAGGCTGGTGAATCTCTGTCCCATTTGAGGGGTACTGATAAGGTGCAGAAACATATCTGTAATTTGATTGGCCGTACCCTTTCTTCTTCTCTACACCCTATCTCTCATAGACGTGATGTTGCTAGTCTCAGTCTTTTCTATAAATACTATTAAAGCATGTGTTCTTCAGAATTATCTCATCTATTCCCGGCTTCCTTTGTTCCAGCTTGTTTGACTCGTTCGTCTAGGGGTCTCCATCTCAATTCGCTGTTTTGATACCTCATTGTAATACAGCTTCCTATTCCAGTAGCCTCTTTCCAAGAACTGCAAGCTTGTGGAACTCCTTTCCTGCTGACTGTTTTCCTCCTACCTATAGCCTTGGCCTTTTCAAAACTAAGGCCAATAAGCATTTCATGTCTTTGCGATAATCATCTTTCGTTTTTGTTAGCTCCTTACATCAAGGGGCTTCATGCCTTGTCTGGAGCGATTTTCCATTAAAAAAAGAAAGATTAAGGACTAATCTTCACTTTGCTGACCTGACAATTTTATTTTTTTAAATGTGTGTGAAAGGTGATAACGTACGTACGAACATGAAATGCCATGGTGTATTACTATATAAATAATAATATCAATAATAATAATAATAATAATATAATAATAATAATAATAATATAGAAGTAATGGGACTTTTTCAAAACTTATTCACCCCAAACAAGGCTGAGACGTAAGGGCTACTGTGAATTAGGGGACAGATTTATGGAGGTATCCTTTCTAGGGAGTTGTGCAGCAAGATGTTACATTTAAATTTCTGCATGTTGTTACAGTCGGGGAAACAGGGAGCAAATTCCAAAGGCAAGTTATTAGAGTAGAAAGCTTTTCAACATTTGTGCACCTCTACGGTGAAGGGGTGAGATTTTGCTGCTTGTCAGGTTGGTCAGGGGTATTTACAATGCAGCAAATTCGTCGGAGCACATTCCATGGAAGTACTTATTATTTTTATTTATCCGAGAAGAATGTCTTAAAATATATGACGTCACAGTTTATAAGTTTTTGAATTAAATTAAAGTCGAATAGTGACTGTGACCCAACGGGTCACGAATATGTCTTGTAATGGAGATATGTGGGATAGCATTAAAAATTAGAATAAAATGAAACAATTTACAAGAAAAACAATAACAATCAAGGTGTTTTTTTTTCGTTTCCTTTTTTGGTTTTTACATTTCTGGAACCCGGTTTTCATTTTGTGTTGTCGTAACTCACAGCAATAACCAGTCTTCCTACCACCATTGCAAAGAATTTTCCTCTCTTCCTCTAAAACGAAATTTTCATAAAAAAATTTCTTTCCATCTGTGAAACACATTGACACAGAACTGCCTCCCTGCAGACTACAACAGGGTTGCCTTCAAGTCTAATATCAACAAATGTTTGTTGAACTGTCTTCTTAAATAATCAAACCTTGCCCTTTCACCCCATCGTTTCCAATCCTCTCATAGTATTTTTCATCATCAAACTGACAATCTCATTAACCATAATCCTCCAGTGGCTTTTGGCCTTGGTAAGGGGTGACTCATTAGTATAAAAAATAACTAAAAAAAAAGACTGTTTATTGAATTTTATCGTGCCAATATTGTCTGCTATGGAAGACGATCTGTACAAGTACCAACAATATTATTCAATATCAAAATTTGACTTATCAATAAATTCTTGGAGAACGGCAATATAAACACCAAGAGACTCCCAACATTAATGGAGAGGGTCATGCCTGGGAAACACAAACTACTAACCAGTAGAGAATTACCATTGTCGACCAAGGGAAGAGTCTATCAGGCATGTGTACGCAGTGTGATGTATTGAAGTGAAACTTGGCCAGTGAGGGTTGAGGACATGTGTTGCATGAAGAGAAATGATATGAAAATGATACGATGGATGTGTAATATGAACCTTCAAGACAGGCTTAGATCTGATGATCTCATAGGAAGATTACATCTGGACAGTATAGAGAGATGTGTGCTGAACGTGAGACTTTGATCTTTTGACCACATATAAAGTATGGATGAAATTCCTTGGTTAGTAGATGTAGAACAGTTGAGGTAACAGAGTCAGTTGGCAAATAAAAATGAATTTGAGAGAAAAAGGTATAAAAAAAGACATGGTCAGAGATAGGTTAGTCCGGAAGTCAATTTCTTAAAATCCTTCAACACATGCCAGCATGTAAAACGGCCGTTAACCCGAATATGACGATGGCCTCCTTGTATGAAACCTATTTCACATTTCAGACAAAAGGGTCGAAACCCGAGCGAAGAACCAGACTCTAGAATCAGAAAATGTCTTCTAGGGGATCTACGAGAGCGATTCCATTTTTAAACAACAAATCAGAAGTTTTTGTTTTGCTTTTGGACATTAATCTTTGGGGGCGGAGGGGGGGGGGTAGTATTTCTATGCGATTAGAATCGCTTTTTGGTGTCGAAATTGCCAAAATCAATTTCTTTTCGACTGGCAGCCGGAAATAGACAAACCGATTCCAGGGGTGAAAAGCTCTTTAGAAACAAAACAGCTGTCAAATGGAAAATGGGAAATGCAAGACTGAAAACACTTTGGAGAAACGCATGTAGACGGCGCCGCCCGCTGATATGGACGGCGGCCGCCGCAAATGTTGCGAAATGATAGAAAAGAGAATTTAAGAAAAGAGAAGAAAAAGAACAAAAAAATTAACGAATTCTGTTTTTTGTTCGATTGTTTAGTATTTTAATCAAAGAAATATGATTAGAGGCAGTTCTCGTTTTTAGAGGATTGCACCAGAGCAACAGGAGTAATGGAATGATGTAAATAATTAAGAAAGATTAGAGAAGAGACGGGAGAGAAAGAAAGGGAGAATGGAGAAAGAGGGGGGGGGTGTAAAATCACGGGAAGAGTAAGAGGAAACAAAAGGAGGGGGGAGAGAGTGAAATGAGAGGGGAGGGGAGATAGGGTGAAAGAGGTGGAGAGAGAATGGAGAGGAGGGAAGTGTGGAAGAGGGGGAGGAAGAGAGGAGAGAAAGGGGAAGAAAAAGAGAGAGGGAGGAAGAGGGGGGTCTGGAGAGAGGAGAGAGAAGGGAAGAGAGAGAGGAAGAGAGAGGGGAGAGAGTGAGAGTGTGCAGGAGAGACCGAGGGCAGGAGAGAGAGAGAAAGGGGAAGAGAAAATCTGTGGTGTGTGGTATGTAAATTAGATGGTGATGCTTAGAAAAGAGAATCGCTCTTTCTCAAAAAGCTAACATAAACATTAAATCTATTAACGAGTGGTTGAACAAACACACACAGAGAAGGCGAGAGAAACAGATGAATAGCTAAGTGAGAGATAAGCGACTTGTACAGTTAATTACAAATTACGGCTAATTTAAAAGTCAAAATTTAAAATTGCTACAGTCAGGAAAGATCTCTGCCCTAACCGAGGACAAGACAGATACTACACTTTGATCCCAGTACAAAGGCAGAGAAGTCAAGCCAGCATTTTCCGACGGGAGGAATGGGGGGGGGGGTCACAGGTGACCGGCAATAAACCAATCCTCCTTTCTCGCCGGAAGGAAATCTTCCGATACAACATTTGTGAGAGAAAACACCGGCAGGTGATTTCCTAGCTTGCAGGTGTTCCGATATTCTAGTGTTGTATGCATTACTTTAAAACAACTTCAATTTAAAAAAAAAAAACTTCAAATTTCTTTAAAACAACTTCAATTTAAAAAAATAAAATAAAATGAGGATTTATGTATTTTTTGTGTTACGATTTTAAAAAAATATTCATTTAATAGTATTGGCTGATATAGCATTGAATAACTATCAGAAATAGGTTAGTTTGGAAGTCAATTTCTTAAAGCGTCCAACACATGCCAGCATGTAAAACGGATGTAAAACAGAATATTATGATGATAATACATATTTTTTCTATTAATATTTACATTATTACCGCCGCCATGCGAAGATTATGTTTTCAGCCGAGTTGGTTTGTTTTGTGTACAGTCTAGCGTTCACATCGCTTGATCAATCGTCACTAAACTTGGTCAAAATATCAGTCATGGTTTGACTTAGAACTGATTTAATTTGGGAATATCTAGGTCAATGTCAAGGTCAAAGTCACAATTTTGGCAATAAATTCGTTTCTGTTCATCCATGAGACTCACTACTTGACCCATACTCTAGCCAATGAAGACCCACATCTTATATGACCTTGACCGTGACGAGTTCAGTCAAGATCGACATTTTGGTGGGATTTCAACTTCCGAGTTTTCTAAATTTTATGTATGAATCTGATGCTCTTTAATAAGAGTAACCACCATCCAAAATTCCAGCCGGATCAGATAAATAGTTTTTGAGTTATCAACATTCCGTGGCATACATCAGGAATACTTCATCGAATATGGAGAAGTAAAGCCCAGATAAGACTTTGGCTCATCCTTACGTTGCCAGGCGGAGCTACGCAGTTTCATGAATGACTTATGTTCCTGTTCTTTTGGTAATGGTTATTTTTTTTCTGCTAATTTGTTTTTAACCTAAAAAAATTACGAGTTTCATTTTTTAATTGGAAGAAATCAAATGAATAATTGCAATAAATTTTGATCAAAATTGGAACAAGGATTCTAGACATAAAGTTTAATAGCATCTTGATTTTAATCTTCGTAAGGAGACATTAAAGTGGTGCAAAACTCTGTTCGGGGAAAGTAATTTTACCGCTCCTGGGACAGTATTTTAATCTAAATAAATAAATGCGAAAGTTTAGCCCATTTCTCGCACTAACGGTAAAATCAAACGCCATATTTCAAGTTTATTCAACTTCACACATAAGAGGCACCATATATTTTAGATACTTTGTTTTCCCTTTGAATTGAAATCGCTCAGACAAGGCATGAAACCACTTGATGTAAGAAGCTAAAAAAAAAATATCACTTCAAGGTAAAAAAAAAATTGCCAACGATAAATGTTATATGACTAGATTCCGACTCAGAAAACAGCAATTCTTCCCCCTTTGCCAGAAACATCGCTCATGGAATGTGAGGACTAAAGGACAAAATAAGAGAAGTTGAAAGTTACGAAGCTGCCGAAAGTAGACCCAAAGTTAGTCACTTTCTACTTATGTACTGCTTATGTATATGCGATATTAGTTGCAAGGTTAACTAATTTGCATAATGGTTTTGAAAAATAACATTTAATTAATTAACTATCATATGATTGTTTTAATTTTAATATAACGAATAGTTCTGTTTCGTAATATTGTTTTTATTTCCGGGACAAATAATTAACATTTGTGTTCAAATGTTCCTTTTTCCTTTAGAGGAACCGACTTGATTTTCAACAAGTTGTGATCCATTTCTAAATTGCAAGTGAAAAGGCAAATTTATTTATTCTTTCTTTTCTTTGCGGTCACATTTAAAAGATAAATAAATTTGTATCGAAATTACGAAAATGTCAATTTTTATCTATCTATATGAATTAATGAGAAAGATTTTCTTTCGTGTTTACAACAAAGTTATGAATGAAATGTTTATTATTTAAAATTAATGTCTTAATTATTTCAAGTAGCAAAGTTTGTGAAGTGATAAGGAGCTGACAAAATCAACTAGTTTTTGAATAAAAGCAAGACAAGTTCCTTTTAAATATTTACTATATATATATATATATATATATATATGATCAAGAATGGAAAAAAATGTTCCTACGTAATGGAAAATGAAATAAGGAAAACCAAAATATTAATTAAATATCCATCTACGCTTCACCTTTATTAGGTTTCATCAGGACGGGAGATTGAAGAAAAAGAAAAAATACAGCAACAAGTACCAAAGTTTGAAAAATAAATGTGAGGAAGCGCTCAGCAGTTAGAACGCTGAGAAATGTGCTACCACAGAACAGCCGATAAAAGTGTGAAAAGTGAGCGTTCAGAAGTCAACGGTTTATATAACGTTCCATATTAGAAAAATAAATGAAGAAGAGGGGGGGGGGGGCACAGGAAAAAGAAAGAGAAAAATAATAAAAGAAAAGAATATTTATATATATATATATATATATATATATATATATATATTGTTGAATATAAGAAACAACTCATGTCTAGATATCCTTTGGTAGATCCTTTCAATAGTCCGAATTAGGATCTTAGTTTCGGAGGGGAATTGGCTGATGAATTTGCCATAATTTGCATTTGTCTCCCAAGTACCAAGGTACGAAAGTACTTGGGAGACAAATGCAGCCAATTCCCCTCCGAAACTAAGATCCTAATTCGACTATTGAAAGGATCTACCAAAGGATATCTAGACATGAGTTGTCTCTTATATTCAACAATACTTGTTTGCAAGAGAAGATGCTGCCTAGATATAATATACTCGCATATATATATATATATATATATATATATATATATATATATGCGAGTATATTATAAGTTATAAAAAAATGGTGGTTTCATGATAAAAACACCGGTTTTTGGTCAACAACTTAACCAGTTTAGGGGTAGACTTTTTTGTC
This sequence comes from Sepiola atlantica, assembly GCA_963556195.1. Lineage (NCBI taxonomy): Eukaryota > Metazoa > Mollusca > Cephalopoda > Sepiida > Sepiolidae > Sepiola > Sepiola atlantica. Next base: position 1,024,453 of record CAUVYP010000049.1, on the reverse strand, counting down.
AGCCAGCCTTTCTTTCCTATTTGGGCTCTTGAAGGGCTTACTTTTTGGCTAGCCTGTTTTGGGGCCAGGAGATTGAACGTTGGTGGTGGGGTTTTTCTTGAAGTGATTCAATCTTCCTCTCCCTTTGTATTATTATGATTAGCTCCTTACATCAAGTGGCTTCAAGCCTTGTCTGAAGCGACTTCCATAAAAAAAAATCTATAAATCATGATTTTCCTAATTTTCCTAACATATCCGGACGTGATTCCTATAAACTAGAAATTACCAAACAACTTTATAACTCTCCAGAAGTTATAATTTACTATTGTAGGAAGTGGGGGTGGGTAGTGAGGTATGCCCTCTTCTAGGAGTTTTCCTCGGGGTTATCATTATTTGAACCATTTAAACAATCATGAATCACAACTTTTAGTAGCTTTTAAGCACAAACAAATGAAGGGAAATTTAGAATTTTTAAAGAAAAAACTGAGAGAAAGAAAGAGAGAGAGAGAGAGAGAAAGAGATGAGATAAGGAGAGAGAAAAAAGAGATAAGGAGAGAAAGAACGAAAAGGAAGATAGAGAGAAAGAGAGGGAGGGAGTGAGAAAGAAGAGAAGGGAGAGAGAGAAAGAAAGAGAGAGATAAAGAGAGGGAGATAAATAAAGGGAAGGAGAGAAAGAAAGGGGGGAGAGAACGAAAGGGGGGAGAGAAAGAAAGGGGGGAGAGAAAGAAGGGGGGGAGAGAAAGAAAGGGGGGAGAGAAAGAAAGGGAGGGAGAGAGAAGGGGGAAAGAGAGAGGGAGGGAGAGAGAGAGGGAGGGAGAGAGAGAGGGAGGGAGAAAAGAAAGGGAGGGAGAGAAAGAAAGGGAGGAAGAAAGAAAGGGAGGGAGAGAGAGAAAGGGAGGGAGAGAAAGAAGAAAGGGGGAGAGAAAGAAAGAAAGGGAGGGAGAGAAAGAAAGAAAGGGAGGGAGAGAGAGAAAAGAAAGGGAGGGAGAGAGAAAAAGAAAGGGAGGGAGAGAGAGAAAAAGAAAGGGAGGGGAGAATGAGAAAAAGAAAGGGAGGGAGAATGAGAAAAAGAAAGGGAAGGGAGAATGAGAAAGAAAGAGAGGGGAGAATGAGAAAGAAAGAGAGGGAGAAAGAGAAAGAAAGAGAGGGAGAAAGAGAGAGAGAGAGGGAGAAAGAGAGGGAAGGAGAGTGAGAGAGAGGGAAGGAGAGTGAGAGAGAGGGAAGTAGAGTGAGAGAGAGGGGGAGTGAGAGAGAGGGGGAGGTGAGAGAGAGGGGGAGTGAGAGAGATTTGTGCAGAAATGTTTGTCCAATGGAAGAACAATGACAAACTTGTTGCTAAACATTTCCCTTGTCTATTCCGGTCAAACTAAACGTCCCTCTGGAACTTTTTCATAACTTTTGTTTATTTCAGAGATATTGAAAAAGCAACGCTGAAGACGCCCCCCCCCCCCCCCCCCCCGTTTTCAAGTTAGAAACCCCCACCCTCCACTCCTCACCCCCCCCCCAACCAGCCCAAAAAGGAGTAAAAGCTTAGCAACATTTTCATGTTCAGCTATTCCAGTTGTTGAGTTTCATCGGCGATTTGATTGCTTCGCGTGAGGAGGAGCTGAGATCCCCTTCGAGGAGGTGGGATCCCCTTCGAGGAGGTGAGATCCACTCGTGAGTGGGGACAACGGAGAAGCTGTAGAGCTGTTCCGCTGCCACTGAGAATTCGCAAAAAAATAAGGAGAGAAACTATCAACTCGAAGAGAGTGTGAGAAAGTACTTCATTTCGTGGTGGAAGCACAAACGCATTTGCCCGAGTCAGAGTTGGGTTGCAGCCCTTCTCGACTGTCCGCATTTAAAAGCCGAGAATTAGAAATATTGCGACATTAATAATAAAAAAAAAACAAGGAACTTTTTATGCACAAGTCCTAAATATGTGTTGGAGGAGGCTATAGTGGACGGAAAGAGACCTCAAGATACAAATGGATGGCTGTTAAAAAAATAAGTGATAAAGTAACGTATGAAATAATATATCTAATATATAAAGGAAAGTCAGTCGGATTTTCCAATTTAGACATAAAGCATTACATCTGACAAATCGAGATTTTAATTTTTGCCTAGCTGTATTTTTCAGTCTGGGGTTTTTCATAAGTAAATTTATCCTATTCCAATCTATTTAATCGATTTAATACTATATCCATTCGAAATTTTACAGTTTACAATTAATTTACTGCATTGGGTATAGTTTTGATAGACTTCTGGTTTAATCAATGATTTGCCAAGGAAGAGAGAGAGAGAGAGAGAGAGAGAGAGAGAGAGAGAGAGGGAGGGGGGGAGACGCTCCCCATATAGAGAGGCAACACACAGTGTAAAGAAAATAACTCGCTCATAGCATTTAGGAAAATGCTTTACCATTCGTTCATTTTATCGCCAAAACAATAAAAAAAACAAAAATGTATACATTTATGTTCGATAATATGTCCCTGTAATTCTAGCGACGTTTCATGACCCGACAGTATGTGTGCCGAACTGCAGCAGGGGGGGGGGAGAGAGGGGAAGAGAGAGAGAGAGAGAGAGAGAGAGAGAGAGGGAGAGTTACGACAACAGCCCAAAAACACCGAAACAAATTTACACTTCATGAATCGGAACATGAACGAAAAATCTTAACCATTTACTTACAAACAACTAACGCGTTTTTCCCTTTTAAGGGAGAAAGAGACAGAGATAGAAGAAACAAGTTAAGACAACAAACGAAGGAACGACCACAGATAATTAAACTCGACTTCGTGAATCGGAAAACGAATAAAACTGATTTTAAATTTAATTACAAATCTAAAACGAGTTCCTTCTTTCTTTGAACTTTTTGAAAGGAGACCCGTAGAAGATTTTACAATTAATTTTCTGTATCGGATTTTGATTTCTTTTTGGGGAACTTACTCATTGACACATACTTCCGGTTTAATCAATGATTTGCCAAGGGATATATATAGAGAGAGAGAAAAGGAAAGGGGAGGAGAGAGAGGAAGAAAGAGAAACGGAAGGAGAGAGAAAAAGAGAAAGGGAGAGAAAAAGAAAGGGAGAGAGACAGAGAAAGAAAAAGAAAGGAGGAAAAATATAGAAAGAGAAAGGGAGGGAAAGAAGTAGAGAGATTGAAAGAGAAAGGGAAGTGAAAGAGAGAGAGAAAAAGAGAAAGGAAGTGAAAGAGAGAGATAGAAAGAGAAAAAGAGAGATAGAAAAAGAAAGGGAAGGAAGAGAAAGAGAGAGAGAGAGAGAGGTGGCCATGCTACATGTGTAATTTCTTTTATTTAAGTGCGATTGCGATTATACCGGCATCCATTTCTGTTCCATCTTTTAGATATTTTGTTAATAGTCTAAAGGAATTGGGAGTAGGAGGGAAAGAAGAAACAAAGAAGACGTGGGAGTAGGAGGAGGGGGGGGGGGAAGAAGAAAGAAAGTGTCTTTATAGAATAATTACATTCTGAACAAATCCAGTGCCAGATTACAGTGCCGAATTGAGTTCCCGAGCAACACCAGGCAGGGGTAGCTAATTTATATATATATATATATATATATATATATATATATATATATATAAACATCCACAGGACAGGAATAGTGCTCAATATCAAATAGAGCTTTATATATATTATTATTACAGACATGTACAAAAGCTGCAACACTGGCATGTCGATGTTATCGATCAACAGCTGTTATAAACTGAGATCTCATCAGGCAGAATTAAAATCCGATCTTTACCTTAGATCATATTTTGGAAGAATGAAATGGGGAACAAAAGAAAAGAAAGGAAAGGAAATTGAAAATTTGGAAAGTCACGTTGTTAGATTCAAGACCGTTGAGAATCAAATATAAAATGAAATAAAATAAAGTAAAATGAAATATAAAATAGAATATAAAAATATAAATTATGAATTCCCAAACAAAATAGTTTGGCACCACTTTTATGTCGTCTTACGAAAATTAAAATCAACATATAATGATACTAAACCGTACGTCTAGAATCCTTATTCCAATTTTGATCAAAATTTATTACATGATTTTGATTCTAGAAAATGTTTAAGGTTTAAGCTTAAGAGGTCTTAAGAAATTGAAATTCAGAGAATCTTATGTAATTTGTGTCTAATGACTATGGATCAAAGTTAATGTAAATCTGAAATTTTTTTTTTTAATGGAATGTGCCCATATTATGTCCCTTAGAACCCTTTAAAATACTCTCAAGAGACTAAAATTTGGAGAATATTTATTAATTGATATCTAAGGTATCCGAATATTCACAAAAGTCTTCCACCCCTCTTTGCATAAAACTAAATACAGCCCACATTACCCATCCTGACACTTAGCAGCTGTGTTCCAAAATTCTTAATAATTGGCTAATTAGTGAATCCTATAGATAAAATATATATAAACACATCCTTAACTTTATATAGAGATATATAAATACATCAATATGAATGGATGCGAAATAGTCGCGTGGATACAATAATGAGTTAAGTGTTACTACAGTAAGAAACGTCGTTGAAATGATAAACTTCTCATTATTGTAGACACGCGCTCCAGCATGCTTCACTACAGACCGGACATTTAAAAAAAAAAAGTCTCTTCGATAACACCAGAAGATTGTCGATCTACAACTATGCCGTAAGACTTCGGCCATGAAAAAAAAGAAGAAAAAGGGAAAATATTGTCTGTATTACCATGAATAGGGTTTTATAAAACCGAAAATTTGGATTTAAAAAAGAAAAATGATTTAATAAATATTTTATTTATTTGACAAAATCTCATGTCAAGTTGTCTGGTTTCTAAAATTTCAAAGTTATATATATATATATATATATATATATATATATAATATTTATAAATAAATATTAATTATTTATTACCTACAGACATCGATGTTTCATGCTAACACAATCTTCAGTGCAGGAAGTTAATTCTCGACGGTCAGCGGGCTCGAACTCCGATCACAAATCGCCACTGATTTGTAGTCAAGAGCGTTCCCCCGTCGGCCACAGCGAATTAGCTAATAATTAAGGAAGAATTTAACTTTGTAAATACATAAAAATATAAATATATATATATATATATATATATATATAAATATATATATATATATTAACATTTATATAAAATCATAAAATATATTTATCCATGGACACGTGTTTCACCATTACTGCAGCTCATCAGCCTGGCTGACTATGACAAAATTCGAACCCACGACCACAGATGCTGCATTTGGGTGATTTACCATTAACCTACAGAACTCCCACCTGAAATATGGGATATTTGTATCGCTTTTAAATGTTTTACTGTTTGTTATGTTTTTTTCTCCTGTTGCTTAATATCGGTCGTCTTTACGATGATGCATATCCTGTATGCTCGAGGGAGTTATTCCCCTTACACTCTATCGCGCCTTATATATTTATTTATAAGGTATAGTTACTCATGGATACGTGTTTCACCGTTACTAAGGCTCATAGATATAAAAAATAGAATATATACATTTTTTCTTTTTTTAAACTAACTGATCGTTTTTTTAAAGATATTATAGTTCAAAGTGAATTATTTTATCATATCTCATATATATATATATATATATATATATATATATATGTATCTTGGCAGCATACTAATACACTTAAACTCCACATACTCGAAGTCCTATACATTAAAACAGAAAAACCAGCTATTAACAAGATTAACTATACTATTAGTACTAATATACTCAAATGCCTATAAATATAAATTTAAATTAAACACAGTCCTTTATTTTTCCCGCCTAAATAGAATATATATTCACTCCTAGGTCTATGCCTGGTTAACATTACTCCACTGACGATGGACCTGGAAGGGTCCGAAAGCGCTTTGGGAAGCTTTGGCAATTTTATCAGCCAGTTTCCCTCTGAAACTAAGAACCTAATCAGAAAAACGGAAAGGATCATAGAAAAAATATCCAGACACAAGATGTCCGTTATTTTTAATGATACTTTCCAATGACCACAGGAAAAATCAATCCAAAATCATAATTTTCATATTCAATTTAATTTCCTTTATTTTCATATTTCGTGAATTTCTGTATTTCTTCCAACAAACCTAACTCTTATTATTATTATTATTATTATTATTATTATTATTATTATTATTATTATTATTATTATTATTATTATTTTTTCCCTTTATTTTTTTTTAAATGAAAACATTTTCTTATGCACGTTTCACAGCTAGGTGAAGCAAAAATATATAAACTTCAGTCCAACTTTGCTGATCATCAGATGAAGGGATTAATTTACAAGTAATAAGAAAATATATTATTCCAAAAACAGGAGAACGGAATATATATATATATATATATATATATATATATATATATATATATGGGACAATTAAAAGGGAATCGGGGGAAAAACGGACATTTTTTGGGTATCAGAATCGGAAAAATTTATGCCTATTTTCCGATGCTAAAAACGATTCTTTTCGTTGTTTTTTTTTTAATGTTTTTGTTTAAAACTTAATTTTCCATTGCTGGTACTAATAATAAAATGATGAAAATTTATTGATTTTAAACTACCAGTAAAACTAAAATCTATAGACCTCCCCCCCGATAAGTGTATTTTTAGGTTTGCAAAAAATATGCACATATTACATGTTTTTTAAAAATTATAATGCGAAAATAATAATTTAAAAAAAACAACAACTCTATAGCTAAATATTTGAAGATTTTAAAAGAACTGGAATCAGTAATTGTATCAGAATCGGGAATTTAGAACAGAATCGGTAATTGTATCGGAATCGAGAAAAATATGGAAATCGTTGCATCACTAGTGGGAGTAAAGGTAATGTCAGAAAAGTCAAATCGCCTAATCAGAGTTAATAGACTTTGAAACAAAGTTTAAAATCCAGCATCATTTTCTCGATTAAACGACACCTAAAATTTGTCGTAGCTGCCCAGATGTCAATCTTCTGGACTACTATGTATGTAACATAGTTGATAAAAAGGTTAATGAGCACCCCGATGACACTAAATAATCCCTATGTCTCCATAGTTAGAGTAATATCCAATATGAATACGGACCACCTGATCATAGCATGTAGGCGATTGATATCTCACATCAACAACATTATTAAAGTTAAAGGAGACTTTAATGAATAAAATTACAAAACAATATGCTTATTTTTATATTCAAAATCTCTTCTAAATAAAAAGACATCTCTGTCTAAAAGTAATTTTTGATTCTCTTCAAATATGTTTACACGCTGCATATATATCAGCCGGATCAGCTTACATCATTACTCTATCTATTTTAGCTATCAGATAAACAATTAAATTTGTTTTCAATAAATAGTAGTCAAATAATTTAAAGAAATGAATGGGCTAATATTTATTGAAAACATATAGTTTTCTATCTGATCATTGAAATAGATAGAGCATTGATGATTTATTTTATTAATGATATAAGCTGATTTTTGCTTTGTAGGTCATTAAAATATCTCCATTTTATCAATCTTCCTGGTCGAAATAACAATATTTTGAAAGAAACTGAAGAAAAGTACATCTTTTTATTTCAAAGAGGCACCCTCAATGTATATCAGTCTGATCAGCTTACATCATTAATAAAATAAATGTTATCATTGCTCTATTTTAGCTATCAGATAAACAATTATATTTGTTTTCAATAATAAATAGACAAATAATTTTAAGAAATATAACTGTTTATTTGATAGCGAAAAAAGATTCTTTAAAATATTAATGGTATAAGCTCATTTTACCTGTTCAGGTTCTTATTAAAAACTGTTTCAGTTTTATCAATCTTCTGTGCCATAATAAGTCTTTTTTAAAAGAAATTAAAGCAAAGCACATTTGATTTGATTTCAAAGAACATGGGACAACAATAATAAATAAAAATTGGCAAGACAGAATAAAACATCGATTCGTCAGATGCAATGCTATTTAGGTCTAAAGCTTTCTTTATAAAACATAGTTATTTTGATTTTTGTTTTTTTTATGAAAATCGCTCCAGACAAGGCATGAAACCCCTTGATATAAAGAGCTAACAAGAACGAAAAGTGATTATCACAGACAGGAAATGCCTATTATCCTTAGTCTAAAAAGACCAAGGCTATAGGTAGTAGGAAAACGGTCAGCAGGAAGAGAGTTCCACAAGCCTGTGGTTCTTGAAAAGAAGCTACTGGTAAAGGAAGCTGTATTACAATGAGGTATCAAACCAGCGAATTGATTGAGAACACAAGATGAACGAGTCAAACGAGCTGGAACAAAAGAAGCAGGGAATAGATCAAATAATTCTGAAGAACACATGCCATAATAGTATTTATAGAAAAGACTGAGACTAGCAACATCAACTCTGTGAGAGAGAGGGTGCAGAGAAGAAGAAAGGGTGTGGCCAATCAAGTTACAGATACGTTTCTGCACCCTATCAAGAACCCTCAAATGGGACAGAGATTCACCAGCACAAATATGATAACAGTACTCCATACATGGTCTGATTGTGGATTTGTAGAGATAGAGAATATCCTCAGGTGTGAGAAAGTGTTTGGAGCGATAGAGAGAACCGACTTTACGAGAAGCGGAAAGACGAATGGATCTAATGTACGAACTCCAAGAAAGATTTGATGAGAGAGAAAGACCAAGAAGTTTCAGAGTCGATTTCTCCTACAGGAGCAGAGCCATCAATGAGAATTTCAGCAAGACACACCTACGATTGAAAGACACGAGATGAGTCTTAACAGGATTAAACGAAACAAGCCATTTCATAGCCCAATCGACAACCGAACCCAAGTCAACTTCTAGATTAATTTTTGATCATTTCTTTTCTCTTGTCAAAATTTCTACCTCGATATTTGAATGTTTAGAATTAAAAATTGAAAAATATTTTAATAAAAGAAACCATTTTTTTTTTAAATAGAAAATACAAAGTTATGACCGATGTTAACAAAAGAGGGCAACTTATGTTTTTTTTTTTTCGCTACTTGGGTTTTCATCGCCTGATGAAGGCTGCGAATTTGAAACGTCTGTAGAATGCGACTACTTGACATGAAAAAGTCTGTAAACAGAATGTGAGACAGGAGTTTGGATTTCAAGTAATTAACGGTCACAGAAATCATTTTGAAAATTCCACATGACAGGAGGCGTCAGACGAATGCTTACGATAACCCTTGCTATAAACGACATGGCGTGGGCAGGAGGGGAAAACTGACTGGGTCAGGCAAGAGGGCGGTCACTGAGGTGACCACACCTTCCCAGTCAGAGGTGGGAAGTGGAACAATTGATAAGTACAAAGAATAATGTAGATTATAAAGATATTTGAAATCATCATCATCATCATCATCGGTTTTATATGCTGGCATGTGTTGGACGGGAAATGGAGAAGGAAAACAAAAAAACGAACGTAGAGAAAAAAGTTCCTTGTCTATTTCGAAAGTTAATCGGATTAATCTTGGATAATCCATTTGTTATAAAAACGATCAACGATCAGGATTTATTTATCTGATTGATTAAATAGGGAGAAGGGGGGGAGATAGTGAGATAGATAGAGTAAAGAAAGTGAGAAAGTAAAAGAGATGGATGAGGGAGGGGGAAGAGAGATAGAAGGAAAGTAGGAAAAAGAGAAGGAGAGGAGGAAAGAAAATATGGGAAAAGTGAAAGAGAGAGAAAATGAAAGAGAGGGGGGGGGGAGAGAAAAGGGAAAAGAGAGAAGGGAAAGAGGGAGGATGAAAGAAGGAGAGATGAGAGAAAGAAAGGGGGAAGGAAAAGGAGAAAGAGGGGAGAGAAAAGGAGAGAGAGGGGAGAGAAAAGCCGAGAGAGAGGGGGGGAGGGAAAAGGAGAGAGGGGGGAGGGAAAAGGAGAGAGATGGGAGAGAAAAGGAGAAAGAGGGGGAGAAAAGGAGAAAGAGTGGGAGAAAAGGAGAGAGAGGGGGAGAAAAGGAGAGAGAGGGGGGAGAAAAGGAGAGAGAGGGGAGGGAAAAGGAGAGAGAGGGGAGGAAAAGGAGAGAGAGGGGAGGAAAAGAGAGGGGGGAGAGAAAGAGAGGGGGGGAAGTGATAGAGAGGAGAGATAGAGAGAGAGGGGCAAGAGAGAGAGAGAGAGGGGCAAGAGAGAGAGAGGGGAAAGAGAGAGAGAGAGGGGAAAGAGAGAGAGAGAGGGGAAAGAGAGAGAGAGAGGGGAAAGAGAGAGAGAGAGGGGAAAGAGAGAGAGAGAGGGACGGAGGGAAAAGAGAGAGTGGGAAGGGAAAGAAAGAGTGGGGAGCACAGTGGGCCAAAACAGGTTTTTGGAGGACATTTGGGCATAACTTTAGTTTTTACTTGTCCATATAAGCTGTTTGAGGGCTCGTTAGAAGCGAAATTTCAAGAGTTTTTCGGAAAAATCAAAAAAAAATCATAAAATCCATTTTTCGGGGGTCTGGGGCCGAATTTCCATATTTGGGCATAACGGCCCAAAATCACATTTTTGGCCATATCTTGGCACAAAATTGATCATAGAAGCTCAGTGAGGGCTCGTTAGAAGCGAAATCTGAGGGCCTTTCTAAAAAATCTGGTAACATGTGACATGAAGTAGTATTTGACACACTTCTTTTCTTTCATTTGCACACCTTTTTACACACTTTAATTTCCTGTCAAAGCATTTTACAGGAAATCACTACAGAATTTTCAAATCTTTGTTTTGTTTATTTAGATAGAGTTACTATCAAAAATGGAAGCGGTCAGCGATAACGCACTTTTCCAAGTGTTTACTGTAGAAGATGCAAAAACTAGAGACCATCTATCCATCACCGCATGTGTTCAATTGCTGGAGCAAAAGTGTCTCATCAGTTAACAGAGGAGCAGAAAGACGAGGTCAAGAAGTCGCTCAAAAGATACCATTCCCTGAAGAAACGACGATATACAGATAAACGGATTGCTGTTAACTGGGATGAGCTGAGCTCACTAGGTGAAGTTGAATTACAAGAACCCCTCGACGCAAACTGCATCCAGGAAAAGGCCCCTGAAGAGTTGGGCAGCCGCAAACAGTTGTTGAGAAGAACCAATGATATCTGGGCAAAAATTCAGGCAGTGGCTGCAGAGGAGAAAGTGACTTCTTCCCAATTGATGGGGTTACTACTTACTCATTGCCCTGATCAGGAGTCGAGAGATTTGGTAATTCTCTTTGGAGCAAGTCTACACGTGACACAAGCGAGAAACTTCCGGCTTGTTTTTTGAAAAATCCGGGATAGGGCACATAGATCTGCTTGGTTTTTCATAATCTATACCTCCATAGCTTTCAGAAACATATATGGTTTGGTATGTGCCCTATCCCGGTTTAGCAAGTTATTTTCTGATGAATATAGAATTTTATCGCTAATTTGAGCCAAAAAGAGGGAAATTTAGCTCAAATTTTCCTAATTTCTTTCATAAAAAGAGCTAAAAATCGACAAATTGGTCCCAAAGTGGTCTATTTTTGCATTTTCACAAATGGTTATCAATAAACCAATACAATATGCAATAATAAGTAATTCCACATTGATTTTTGGAATTTAATCATGGAAATCTGAAAATTATAATTTTGGGGGGAAAAATCGTGGATGTTTCGCGTGAGCTGGAGAAAAATGCAAAATATCACAAATTCAATGTTGCATATTTTTTCAACCGTTTAACGATTTGACGTACTTTTTTTTTTGTTGAATCAGGAATATAGAGTAGTTTATAAAAACACCAAACATCAGCATTCCTCCGACATTCTTTTTTGCCTAATGTCCCACCCCCCAGCCCACTGTGGGGAGGGAAAGAAAGAGTGGGGAGGGAAAGAAAGAGTGGGGAGGGAAAGAAAGAGTGGGGAGGGAAAAAGAGAGAGAGTGGAGAGAAGGGGAGGGAAAGAGAGAGAGAGGGGAAAGAGAGAGAGACGGAGGAAAGAGAGAGTGGAAGGGAAAGAAAGAGTGGGGAGGGAAAGAGAGAGAGGGGGAGGGAAAGAGAGAGAGGGGGGGGGAAAGAGAGAGAGAGGGGGGAGGGAAAGAGAGAGAGAGGGGGGGAGAGAGGGGGGGAAATAAATAAATAACAGAGCGAAACAATGAACTGCAAACCAACCAAATCCTTTCTAATTGCCAGTTTTATGATTGAAACTAAAATGAATTTTCAAACCAATTTGATTGGTGCTTCTAATTAATTGCAGACGACATTTTGTCAAATTTTTAAATGAGAAAAACAAAAGGAAAACAAAAACTAAATCTTGACTAAGATAAATTTCATAGCCATTTCGACATCTATCACATATGTCCTTGCTCAATGAAGAGCAAAATGTAGTATCTGTTCTGATACTACACTTAATCTTTCTGTCCTTGTTCACTGAACGAGAAATCCTTTTAGATTGAGAAAATTTTATTTTTTGTCCCAATCCAAAGTGTCCCTTTTTGAGAAAGCTGGATCCGCCCCCTCCCCCCATTAAAAACTGTTTTTATGTCTAACTGTCCCTCGTGGGGAGAAAGTGAACACAGTAAAACTCCTACGCTATGAACTTCATAGGCTATGAACTTCCTACGCTATGAACAAAATTAAATATGAACTTCCTACGCTATGAACAAAATTAAATATGAACTTCCTACGCTATGAACAAAATTAAATATGAACTTCCTACGCTATGAACAAAATTAAATATGAACTTCCTACGCTATGAACAAAATTAAATATGAACTTCCTACGCTATGAAGTAAGCTTAGCAATGAAAAAAAGCAAATTATAAAGTTAATTGATATATTTCTATAAATTAATATATTTAAAGATATACTAAAGATGGTATACTAACGAACGTACACCCTTTTTAAAGTCACAGAAAGAAATACAGAATTATTTCTAACGTTCTTGGAAGAAAAGAGTTGCTTTAATAACTACGATATAAAGATGGTTCGTGCTCTACAAAGAAAAATGTTCATTAAGAAAATGGAACTGAACAAAATATCAAAATTTTGACAAAACATAAAAGACTCAATGTAATCATTGAACCGGAATGATTTTAAAAATAATGAGGATATTCAATAATTTTAGTGCAGTGATATACATGCAGTATTTAATAACAATTTGATTTTACATATTTAGGCATTTAATGTATATTTGCATTGATCAATAGTCATTTTCATAATAAATCAATTTTGTTTACATATAGTATTTTAAAAAAAAATTATTTTCATAAAATATTACTATAGTTGGCCAAACCTATACTCATTTTCTATATTTTTAATGAAGTGTCTGAAGATGACACATGAGAGTCGAAAATGTTTGCAAATATTCGGAGTTTTTATTCACACTGGAGCACCACATTAGGTCGTTGGTCCGCCAACTCGAAAAATTGGATCAAAAAAGCAACAAACAGAAACTTTCACTTCTGTTTAATCAAACATGTATCAAAGAACAAATGCTGCCCAAATATACAAATTTTTGTTTAATAGCGTGTATGCATATGCTGGCACTGTGTTTAGTAGTTCGTTAAAACTTCATGTTAAGTCTGTCGAGGCCCTTCAGCCAGGAACCGGAATCAGCGTATCCATGTGTGTTGTCTGTTGAAGGAAAAATACCGGAACAAAAAGAGAGAGAAAGCTGCATGTTAGTTTTTTTTTACTATGCGTTGGAATCCGTTGATTAGAGATCAGGTCCAATTAAGAGTCAATATGTAATAACAACATTCACTGCTGCTGCAACTTTCAACAGTAGAAAGTTTGGCTTCGTATGGTTTACGACATATCAACCATCTATGGGTTATTTAATGCTGAATAAAGTTGTCAAATATAATTCTAGGGTTAGGGTTAGGGTTCAGAATACATTGCTTCTAGAATACATTGCTCCTAAAATACATTGCTCCCAGAATACATTGCTCCCAGAATACATTGTTCCTAGAATACATTGCTCTCAGAATACATTGCTTCTAGAATACATTGCTCCTAGAATACATTGCTCCCAGAATACATTGCTCTCAGAAGACCAGACGGCTAAAGAATACCCCCTCCTCTCCTACTGGCATGAGAATCCCTCCTTCTGAGGAACTCCCTCCCGGTTCAGAGGTACCCTGGCTCCAATGGAAAACACTCAATCGCCTGAGAATGGGAATGGGGCAATCAGAAGTTGCTATGAATAGACGGGGCTACAAAACCGACCCAACCATCTGCGAATGTGGAGAGGAGGACCATACGATGCAACATTGCCTGGTCTGCCCCCTAACACCCAACCGGTGCAGCTTGAAAGATCTTGCAGAGTACAACAATAATGCAAAAGGTTGCGTAAAAAAGTGGGAAACTGTCGTATGACCACATGACACTTCAAAGACATGTAAAGAAGAAGAATACATTGCTCTCAAAATACATAACTCTTTGACAACATTACTCTTTTGCATCGGTAATCTTTGTTCTCAAAACGATTGACCATCAGCCATCTATTTCTAGTATCTATTTAGGGAGATAGTAAAAAGGAGAAATAAGGTTTTCGTTTTCTGAAGAATCAGATTGAATAATACGGTTGGGGATTAACTTATAGATACTAGGGCATGACGTGACCAGCCGATTGATCGGATTGAACCTCTCCAATCTCCCGTCTAGCCGAAGTAGGGGTCGAAGTGGAAGAATGGCTCAATCACTAGGATTCCGTCCTAAGGCAACACGGGTCGCCACCTACAGCATACAGGTGGCTCCGTTTTTTTTTTTGGGGGGGGGGGGGATGAGAACGAGTCGGCGAATTTGTAGCCCCGCCAACAGGGAGAAGAAAGTTCGGAGGTTACATCAGCTGAAATGCTGTGAATATAACAATCTGGCAGAGAATAATAGTCTGAATGATACAAATGATACATAGTATCAATCCTCATCTCAAAAGATAAACCTGAAGAAAGTCGGAGGTTACATCGGCCGAAACGTTGTGAAAATAACAACAAAGATGCGAAAAATACAACTTGTCTTAGCAGAACTTTTGAGGAGACAAAACTTTACGGTGATGACAAAAGACGACGGTATTTAATTACACACGGTTTCTTTCTAACAAACAAGAATTGATCGGAGGTGGGAGAGGGGGTGGAGGTAAGGAGAGGGATGATGCAGTTGAGCGATTGCATGCTTATCGGTTGCTGTCGAATAACAATATTGCTTACATGTCCAGGAAAAAGGCCGATCCATCAAAAAGGAGAAGAAAAAAGTGTTGGAAGGTGGTGGTGGTGGTGAAGAAGAAGAAGAAGAAGAAGAAGAAGAAGAAGAAGAAGAAGAAGAAGAAGAAAACGTAGAAGTAGAAGAAGATGGAGAAAAAGAAAACAAGGAAGAAGACAAGAAGAAGACAAAGAAGGAGAAGGAAAAGAAGGAGAAGAAGAAGAAGAAGAAGAAGGAGAAGGAAAAGAAGAAGAAGGAGAAGGAAAAGAAGAAGTAGAAGAAGACAAAGACTAAGAAAACGAAGATGACAAAGAAGAAAAAATTGAAGCAGTTTTTTTGTCTTGCCGGTGAGAATTACAGAGACATTCTCATGGCTGTACAAACGCCAAATTCTGGTTCAGATGGTCGAGAGTGAGTCGGGGTGGGGGGAGAGACGGTGCCATTCGATTCATTTCACCCCCACTCTTCGACAAAAATAACAGACAACATCTAAAACCTTTTTTAAGGTTTGGGAGAAGGAAGGCAAAACACAAGTATTTTTTGTCCTCATCAAATAGGGATGATGATTCACCTGAAATCATAACATTTTTTGTAAATAACCACAACCACAAAACTTCACTTTTCTATGAGAGACATCGTTGGCTTTTTGGCTGTGGGCAAAGTGTAGTATCTGTATTTCGTCCTTGGCTTCTCCAAATGAAATTCTTGAAACGACACACTCACAATCTCCATCCCCATTTCTCCCCCCCCCCACATACACACACTTAGGTCCCACTCCTATTTAGAGATTGAATTGCTTGTTTTCGGTTCTGAACAAGCCTGAAACCATTATTCTTTAGAGGGTATTTAGAGTTTTTTTGTTGTCCCACTCCCCATGAATTTGTACAAACATATATTTATGAATAAAATTTTAATTTTTCAACACTTTCGGGGTATTTTAAATAGGAGTAAATGCTGTATTGTGCTGACTGCAGTGATTCGAGCCAAGAGATAGGATAGAGATGTTATAGGAGTCAAAGGATGATCAACGACTCCTATTTTCCCCTCGCGTTTGATGGCCTTGTGCCTAATTTGCGCAAAGTGTAGTTTTGAACTCGGTCAGTGAAGGAGAAATCCTTTTAGACTTAGACAATTTTTATTTTTGTCCCAATCCAGAGGTCCCCTTTTGGGGGAGCTGGATTTTCCCCACATTAAAAACCGACCTTTACTGGCCTAGGACAAAAAAAAAAAAATACTTGTGCAAAAAAAAATACTCGTACAAAAAAAATACTCATGAAAAATAAAAATAAAAAATACTCGTACAAAAAAAAATACTCATGAAAAATAAAAAATACTCGTACAAAAAAAATACTCATGAAAAATAAAAATAAAAAATACTCGTGCAAAAAAAAATACTCATGAAAAATAAAAATATAAAATACTCGTAAAAAAAAAAAAAAATACTTGTGCAAAAAAAAATACTCATGAAAAATAAAAATAAAAAATACTCGTGAATAAAAAAGCTTGTAAAATTTGAACCGGACAAAAACCAAACTGTATTTTTCTAAACCTAACACTAACCCTAACATAGTCGCGTTTTGTCCGGTTTAAAAGCTGTACAAGCATTTAAACAAACTGTAAAAATCGTTGTTTATTGATAATGTTCTTTACAATCTTTAGTTAATTCATAAAAAACACAATTTATCGAAAAAAACAAAAAACTTTTCACTTTCCCCGTGAAAAGAAAAACAAAATTTTTTTTTCATTGATTTTCTTAGTCAAAAATAAATAAATTGTCATAAAAACAAACATACGATGAGTGTTTTCTTTCATTTTTTTTTCTGTTTTAATTTTGACACCGGTTCGTTTTGCTTCAGCTTTTTAGTGGCTGTTCACCTATTTCTACGTCGGCAAAATCGTTTTTTTTTTCTGGTTCAAAAGCTGTACCAGTACCCATCGGGAGTTTAAGAGAAGATGGCCGCTATCCTTAGTCATGAAACAAGAACAATAGACAATCAACTAAAACTTGACAATTCTCTCAATTAACATTTATTTCATTATTAAAACTTGACGTACTATTGAAATTATTCTTATCTCAACAATAATCTACTTGGAATATATCTTGTATAATCGGAAAAATATTTAATCTGACACTTCTGGTGAGTCGCATTTATTTATTTTTTCTTACTAACACAAGGAGAGAGTAGGAAGAACTAGCAACCAACATAAACAATATTCCTATGAGAATATGTTTGAGCCTGGAACATTTTACCATTAGACGTCATTACCGCTACTTAAGTAGTAGTTATAGTAGCAACACTAACACATACAGGTTATAAACATCAGTTAGGTTTCAAACAATAATAAATGTTAAATAAATATTTAATTATCCGATTTTTACCAAAAAAAATCAAAATCAAATATTTAATCTGGTGCTTCTTGCGAGTCACATCCATTTTTTTCTTTCTTACTAGAGTAGGAGGGACTAATGACCAACAGAAAGAGTACTCCCAACACCACTCTATAAAAATATGTTTGAACCTGGTTCATTTTGCTATTAGACACCATGACCACTACTTAAGCAGTAGTAGTTGTAGTAGTCATAGTAGTAGCACTAATAGTTACATATACAGTCTATAAACATCAATTGGGTACAGGAGATGGCTGCGTATTGTCGTCAAACAAGAACAATAGCCAATCAAGTAAAACTTTACGACGCTCTTTCAATTACATCCATTTTATGCTCTCTCCATTCCTACTCGATTTTTCTTTCCTCTCTTTCTTCCTCTTTACGATGCTTTGAAATTATCATCGCGATTTTCTTCCAGGAGACTTTTTTCAAAATAGGTCAAATTGGAATCTTGATGAGATTATCGAAAATGCGATTTCGAAACAAAAAAGAAAACGACAGAGTTTAAATGAAATATGATGACCGCCGGTTGTGCATGTTTTCCCTCGTGGAAGCCATAGTTGGTCACACATGTCATTGTTCTTTTGACTCGGCAAAGGGTGGCAATTATTGCTGTTAATTACGACGCATTATTGTGGAATCTTTCTGCTTCATTTCTCCGTGGACAAGATTTTCATTCCTGAAGGTAAAAGGATTTCCTTTTTTGTTCATTCAACATAATTAACATTGTTATAACATACGTAAACTCGTCAAAAATGAGAGCGGGAGACGTTTTGGCGCCATTTTGATAAACTCTCCTTCGGAAAATGACATCTTTCATAAAGTTTTGGCACAAATAAGGAATTAACGAAAGATTTCAATATTTAAAAAAAAAATTGGGTCATCATCATCATCATCATCATCATCATCACATTCGATTTAATGCCAATTTTACATGCTTAACAGCTTCCAGAAATTGACTTCCAAAACAACCTATCTCTGTCCAGGTCTTTATTTATCCCTCTTTCTCTCAAATCCTTTCTTATCACTTCCTCACATGTTTTCCTTGCCTTTTCCCTATGAACTGAACCTGCTACTGCAACTGTTCTACATCTACTAACCCAAGAACTCTCATCCATGGCCATACCATTGAAGTCTCCTGTTCTGCACACATCTCCCTATACTGTCCAGGTTTAATCTTCCTCTGAGGTTCCTATTTAATTGCCTCCCCACGAGAGCAAAGTTAGACACAAGGTAGGTTTATAATGTGAGGAAAATCCAGCTCCCCAAATAGGGGCACTCTGGATTTGAAGAAAAATTAAAATTGCCTCAGTCTAGAAGGACCTCTCCATCACTGACCAAGGGCAGAACAAAATAAATGCAGCATCAAAACAGATACTACAATTTGTCCTATAGAAAAAGCCATTCATTCTTACCATGAAAGTCTCCTGTTTTGCATACATCTCCCTATATTGTCCAGATTTAATCTTCCTCTGAGGTCATCAGATCTAATCCTGTCTAAGACTCGTATTACACATCCATCGTATCATTCTTATATCATTTCTCTTCATGCAACGCATATAAAATAGTAAGTTCAGAATAAGAAGAAATGGAAACCACCGAGAGTTCAGCCGGGATCAACTTGGTGTTCCCGAAGTTAAAATTGATATGCGAACATAATAGAAACGGATATGACGTCACATAGCAAAGGGTGTGAAAAGAACAGAAGAGTCCATTTGGGAGCATGCAGTGCATGGACGTAAAATAATATGAGCTGACAAAATTTAATTAGTGATTTCGATTGCTCTCTGTCCCCTTCCTACTGATCAGTGTTTGGAACAAAGATCAAGTTGAATAAATGTCTGCAGTTTTCTATCAGTCTTGTCTCAAGTTAGTCTTTTTTTAAAGGTAGTTGTTTGGTAGAAAGCATTTCAACCTAAGAAAATAAAATAGACATATTAAAGGGCGATAACTTGTCAGAGTTATTTCCCTTGCTAATTTGGAGAGTAACGTCCCCTGGGCTTCCAACAGAAACAGACATTCTGTAATGATGTTGTCGTTATCAGCTCCCACAATAACTGTTTAATTAATTAGTAAATCCTCTTCTTTCAATTGTAAAAAGTAAATAAATAATTAATTCTATATCATACTAAATTTTCTCAGTCAAATTCTTTCTCATATTTTTGTTTATTAACTCTTATTTACATATTCAAAGTTACACCCGCACAGTTAAACTTCAATAACCGACACGGTCACTTCAGTATTAAAGATGCTTATTTTCCGAGTGGCGTTCTCTCGGTTTGGGAACGTCACACAGCAGGTAAAAGGAGAACTTGCAGTGACCAAAAAGGATTATGACAACTGGGTTGTTGCGTGTCTGACGCAAGGTTGAAACGCAACATAAAGTCGACTGTGTCAATACTTAGTCGTAAATCATAAATGGCCACAAGTTTTGCCCCATAATTATTATCCATTAAAAACAAATACAGCTATAATCACATTGACATAATCACCAAAGTTAAGCAACGTATTGCTTGGTCAGTACTTGATGGGTGACCATTTGGGAATACCAGTTGGTGTGTGCAGAAGGATAAAAACAACTTTTATGAGGCTCTCTCTGGAAAAGTAACGGTGTTAAAGAATTGCGGACTGCCAACCGTAACTAGAGATTATACTTCATATAATGTCAAGCTTTCTCAATTGCTACGGCTGTAGAAATGTAAATATGCACTAGACGGCTGCATATTTGCGATGCATACAAATAACAGACTTGCTGCACATGAGTAATATTTAACAAAGAGAAGAGAGACCACACAGGAAATTGAAAATATGTTTGGTCTGGAGCTTGGACCACCCAGAATTTGATTTCTCTTTGAAAAAAGTTAGTGTCTCTTTAAACAGGGGTTCATGCTGGGTGGGAGTAGAGGACTTGAGAAATTTAATGATTGTCAAGATACTGGCAGACAGTAGTTTTTTTTATGTTCATGGATTAACAGCAGATTAGCCTGTTCAAGTTGATGTTGGCTAGCCATTATCTCAAGTGGTCTTTCTGTACATAGTGACGCACACAACCTCCAACACAAATCGTCACACTAACGCAACAGAGCTTACACCAAACGGTCCAAAACAAAAATTTTCTGTAAATAAAATAGTTATTTTTTCAGCAACTGCTTTATCGTAATTTATTTGTCATTTCATTATGTCTATTTTGATTTTTTCTGTTAGCAGGGAGTCATGATACATTGGACGACTGGTCATAGTCATCTGTGGTGTCGTTCCTGCTACAACCTCAATTGTTGTTAAAATCTCAAGGGGACTACATGAAAAAGAGGAGAGCACAAGAAAGGGAGAGAGAGACAGAGGAGGAGGGTGTTATGACATCACAATGTATTCAGAAAACCTTTGTCTTTGTACCCCTTTAATGTGAAAGTCCCGATCCCGATCAACCCGACTAACAGCAAAATCCCACCCTTTCACTGAAGAGGTCCCCAGATTCGGTAAAACTTTCTACTCTGATAGCTTCTTTCTTTCGGACCATTTACCTTTGGAATTCCCTCCCTGCTCCCGACTGTACTAAAATCAGAAATTTAAATGTAAAGTGAACAAACATCTTGTTGCACAACTCCCCATTTAACATTTGGTACTATCAGATCAGGCTGTCTAAAGATACCGGCTTCCTGACCTAAAATGCACCAAACATTGACGTTATTGTTTTTTTCTTTCCCTATGCAAGACTCAATCATGTTCTGAAAAGCCCAAAAGAAAAACAACAATTTTCCTCTACATCAATATTTGGTGCATTTTAGGTCAGGATGTTTGATTTGGTTTGATTTGGTTTTACGGCATATCAACCCTTTTTCGGATTATTTAATGCCGAATCCGAACATTTTGTTAAAAGTTTTTATGCTTCAAGTTATTTATAAGTTCAAGTATTTATTCTTGCTGTTTGGTTTATTGTTTTGTGGAGGAAAATTGTTTTTGTTTTTGCCTTTGCAGAACATGATTGAGTTTTTCAAAGGGAAAGGAAAAAAAACAATAGCATCAATGTTTGGTGCATTTTTTTGTCAGGAAGCCAATATTTTCAGACAGCCTGATCTGGTAGCTCCAAATCTAGTAGAAAAGCTATTGACAAAGATATGGGATGTTAGGATTAGGGTTAGGGTTAGGGTTAGGATTAGGGTTAGGGCAGAAACTGGCTCTAGTTTATATATGAGATAAATGGAAATTCATAGGAAGAAGCAACAGTCGAAAAGCAATGGAGATACATAATCTGTCGGGTTAGGGTTAGGGTTCGGTTAGGTGTATTATTACAAATCGTGTCATAACTACCTGTACTTAATGAACTTGTGTAGAAATACTGGCGAAGACAATGAAATGCAGGCGGACAAAAGTTGGCACGTTTACGCAGTCAAAGTTGATATTTCCAAACACACAATTCAACAAAATAGACAAACAAAAGGTAAACAAGCCTCCCCCCCCGCCCCCCTAACCCTTTGGTAGAAATATCATGGCAGCGATAAAAAAAAAAAATGCCCACAATACATTCCGTGTCGACAGACGAATAATCGAGATGGATACAAGGTTGGTCAGTTCAAAATACCTAGAAGTCATGTCCATTGTTTCTTTGCCAGTTCAAACATGATAAACGCATGCTTGAGGGACGGTGGCGTTTCTATTAATCAGAAAGTGTGGGGGGGGGGGCACTTGGGGACAGGGAGTTAGGAACATCAAGATTAAGGTGTGTGCATGCGAGAAAAACCTCACAACGACCACAAAAAGACTTTTTAAATATAGAGTGACCCCCTTAAAATGCCACCCATGGAATCGGTAAAAAAATTCATATTTTTTATGTAGAAAGTATGTAGCATTTTAAGAGGATCACTTTGTACATACAAAATATGAATTTTATTGCCGATTCCACGGGTGGCATTTTAAGGGGGTCACTTTGTACATAAATAATATGAATTTTATTGCTGATTCCATGGGTGGCATTTTAAGAGGGTCACTTTGTACATAAAAAATATGAATTTTATTGCCGATTCCATAGGTGGCATTTTAAGGGAGTCACTCTATATTTAAAAAGTTATTTGGGGGCTGTTGTGAGGTTTTTCTCGCATGCACACACCTTATACTATTTATGTACAAAGTGACCCCCTTAAAATGCCACCCATGGAATCTGTAATAAAATTCATATTTTTTATGTAGAAAGTAACCCCCTTAAAATGCCACCCATGGAATTGGTAATAAAATTCATATTTTTTATGTACAAAATGCCCCCTTTAAAATGCCCCCCCCCATGGAATCTGTAATAAAATTCATATTTTTTATGTAGAAAGTAACCCCCTTAAAATGCCACCCATGTTATCTGTAATAAAATTCATATTTTTTATGTACAAAGTGACCCCCTTAAAATGCCACCCATGGAATCGGCAATAAAATTCATATTATTTATGTACAAAGTGACCCCCTTAAAATGCCACGCATGGAATTGGTAATAAAATTCATATTTTTCATGTACAAAGTGACCCCTTAAAATGCCACCCATGGAATTGGTAATAAAATTCATATTTTTTATGTACAAAGTGACCCCCTTAAAATGCCACGCATGGAATTGGTAATAAAATTCATATTTTTCATGTACAAAGTGACCCCCTTAAAATGCCACCCATGGAATCGGCAATAAAATTCATATTTTTTATGTACAAAATGCCCCCTTTAAAATGCCCCCCCCCATGGAATCTGTAATAAAATTCATATTTTTTATGTAGAAAGTAACCCCCTTAAAATGCCACCCATAGAATTGGTAATAAAATTCATATTTTTTATGTACAAAGTGACCCCCTTAAAATGCCACCCATGGAATTGGTAATAAAATTCATATTTTTCATGTACAAAGTGACCCCTTAAAATGCCACCCATGGAATTGGTAATAAAATTCATATTTTTTATGTACAAAGTGACCCCCTTAAAATGCCACGCATGGAATTGGTAATAAAATTCATATTTTTTATGTACAAAGTGACCCCCTTAAAATGCCACGCATGGAATTGGTAATAAAATTCATATTTTTCATGTACAAAGTGACCCCCTTAAAATGCCACCCATGGAATTGGTAATAAAATTCATATTTTTCATGTACAAAGTGACCCCCTTAAAATGCCACCCATGGAATTGGTAATAAAATTCATATTTTTTATGTACAAAGTGACCCCCTTAAAATGCCACCCATGGAATTGGTAATAAAATTCATATTTTTCATGTACAAAGTGACCCCCTTAAAATGCCACCCATGGAATTGGTAATAAAATTCATATTTTTCATGTACAAAGTGACCCCCTTAAAATGCCACCCATGGAATTGGTAATAAAATTCATATTTTTTATGTACAAAGTGACCCCCTTAAAATGCCACGCATGGAATTGGTAATAAAATTCATATTTTTCATGTACAAAGTGACCCCTTAAAATGCCACCCATGGAATTGGTAATAAAATTCATATTTTTTATGTACAAAGTGACCCCCTTAAAATGCCACGCATGGAATTGGTAATAAAATTCATATTTTTCATGTACAAAGTGACCCCCTTAAAATGCCACCCATGGAATCGGCAATAAAATTCATATTTTTTATGTACAAAATGCCCCCTTTAAAATGCCCCCCCCCCCCATGGAATCTGTAATAAAATTCATATTTTTTATGTAGAAAGTAACCCCCTTAAAATGCCACCCATGGAATTGGTAATAAAATTCATATTTTTTATGTACAAAGTGACCCCCTTAAAATGCCACCCATGGAATTGGTAATAAAATTCATATTTTTCATGTACAAAGTGACCCCTTAAAATGCCACCCATGGAATTGGTAATAAAATTCATATTTTTTATGTACAAAGTGACCCCCTTAAAATGCCACGCATGGAATTGGTAATAAAATTCATATTTTTTATGTACAAAGTGACCCCCTTAAAATGCCACGCATGGAATTGGTAATAAAATTCATATTTTTCATGTACAAAGTGACCCCCTTAAAATGCCACCCATGGAATTGGTAATAAAATTCATATTTTTCATGTACAAAGTGACCCCCTTAAAATGCCACCCATGGAATTGGTAATAAAATTCATATTTTTTATGTACAAAGTGACCCCCTTAAAATGCCACCCATGGAATTGGTAATAAAATTCATATTTTTCATGTACAAAGTGACCCCCTTAAAATGCCACCCATGGAATTGGTAATAAAATTCATATTTTTCATGTACAAAGTGACCCCCTTAAAATGCCACCCATGGAATTGGTAATAAAATTCATATTTTTTATGTACAAAGTGACCCCCTTAAAATGCCACCCATGGAATTGGTAATAAAATTCATATTTTTCATGTACAAAGTGACCCCCTTAAAATGCCACCCATGGAATTGGTAATAAAATTCATATTTTTCATGTACAAAGTGACCCCCTTAAAATGCCACCCATGGAATTGGTAATAAAATTCATATTTTTTATGTACAAAGTGACCCCCTTAAAATGCCACGCATGGAATTGGTAATAAAATTCATATTTTTCATGTACAAAGTGACCCCTTAAAATGCCACCCATGGAATTGGTAATAAAATTCATATTTTTTATGTACAAAGTGACCCCCTTAAAATGCCACGCATGGAATTGGTAATAAAATTCATATTTTTCATGTACAAAGTTACCCCCTTAAAATGCCACCCATGGAATCGGCAATAAAATTCATATTTTTTATGTACAAAATGCCCCCTTTAAAATGCCCCCCCCCCCATGGAATCTGTAATAAAATTCATATTTTTTATGTAGAAAGTAACCCCCTTAAAATGCCACCCATGGAATTGGTAATAAAATTCATATTTTTCATGTACAAAGTGACCCCCTTAAAATGCCACCCATGGAATTGGTAATAAAATTCATATTTTTCATGTACAAAGTGACCCCTTAAAATGCCACCCATGGAATTGGTAATAAAATTCATATTTTTTATGTACAAAGTGACCCCCTTAAAATGCCACGCATGGAATTGGTAATAAAATTCATATTTTTTATGTACAAAGTGACCCCCTTAAAATGCCACGCATGGAATTGGTAATAAAATTCATATTTTTCATGTACAAAGTGACCCCCTTAAAATGCCACCCATGGAATTGGTAATAAAATTCATATTTTTCATGTACAAAGTGACCCCCTTAAAATGCCACCCATGGAATTGGTAATAAAATTCATATTTTTTATGTACAAAGTGACCCCCTTAAAATGCCACCCATGGAATTGGTAATAAAATTCATATTTTTCATGTACAAAGTGACCCCCTTAAAATGCCACCCATGGAATTGGTAATAAAATTCATATTTTTCATGTACAAAGTGACCCCCTTAAAATGCCACCCATGGAATTGGTAATAAAATTCATATTTTTTATGTACAAAGTGACCCCCTTAAAATGCCACCCATGGAATTGGTAATAAAATTCATATTTTTTATGTACAAAGTGACCCCCTTAAAATGCCACCCATGGAATCGGTAATAACATTCACATTCCTTTCTGCAATCCAACCATATCGGATTCAAATAAATTGCAGTCAATGCCGTACTTGTCTGCCAAGTTTCATTGAACATTGATAAAACGAAGACAGTTGGACATTCATGACTGAAACTTGGTGGATAAGGCAGGTATAGGTTTAAGTTTATTTGTAGCAAATATGGTTGGATTGCAGAAAGGATTGTGAATTTATTACTGATTCGATGGGTGGCGTTTCGATGGTCCGGGGCACCTTGTACATAAAAGAAATGGCAACACATTGGCTCGCAAACCGTGTTACAACGGGCAAAAGTGTCAATAACTGACACACACCTCTCTTAACACTGCCCCGATTTTCATTATGATGTCCGTCGTCAGGACAGGAATAGTCTGGAGATTGGTTTGATAGACATTATCTTTGAGATAAACTCACACCTAAAAATCTGGGTGGTTCAGGTCCGGTGAATGTGAAGGCCATTAAGAATCACACCTACTGATGACACAATCACCAAAGTGTCCCTCACAGCCATTCTAATAAGTCATTTGAAGTGTGGGGAATTGCACAATCCTGTTGAAACCACTGCTCATCTGTCACAACACCTCTTCGTCTACCAAAGGAAATCTTGACAGCCATGAGGTAGCGCTCAGTATAGATCATGATTGACTATCGATTAAAGCAGAGGTTCCCAATCTTGGGTGCTAGCACCCTCTGGTGTGCAAGACAATATTCCAGGGGGTGCAAGGAAAGTTTAGATAAAACATAGGATATTGGCTATACGTTACTCTTTTTTGTGTGTTTTTTTTTCTTTTGAAATGTACTTTCATTTTAGACTTAAGTATTGTTATTAAGTTGCCATTAAATTAAGTATTGTTATTAAGTTGCCATTAAATTAAGTATTGTTATTAAGTTGCCATTAAATTAAGTATTGTTATTAAGTTTCCATTAAATTCATGGCTGAATAGATTGAACCTCAACCCTTAACCCTAACCATGTATTTAACATATTTCAATGAAATTATTTTTGTAAAGTATGCTTTCTTTGCTGTCTACTTAGTATGTTTGATTTCTGTAGCTATTATTACGAAAAAAGGTAAATTTTCTAAGCATTTAAAAACTAGTCTTTGTACTACATTGTACTATTTATTGCTACTCAACTATTAGACATGGTTTTTTAAGTTTTTATTTTTAAAGATATTTCACCCTAAACAAGGCAGGTCACCACTGTAGACGTAAAGGGCTACTGAGAATTAGGGTGTAGGTTTTGGGTATCATCCCAAGTTGGGAACTGTGCAGTGAGATGTCTGCATGTCGATACATTCAGAGAAACAGGGAGCAGGGAGGGAGTTCCAGAGGCCGGCAGCACGAGGAAAGAAGCTATTGAAGTAGAAGGCTCTCTGGCATCTGGGGACCTCCACAATGAATGGATGGGATTTAGTTGATTCTCGGGTTGTTCTAGTGTATTTACGTCGAGGTAGTTCAGCTAGTTCATCAGAGGTTTATTCCAATATTAATTTATGATTTCTTTCTTGGACGAATATGTAATTTTCCTTGCAAATTACGTTAAAATTTTCATAAAATATTACTTGAAATTCGCACAATTTATCCTTGAACACAATATAAATTGTAAGGGGTGCAAGGTTTGAGTGAAACTTTTTGAGGGGTACGAACCAAAAAAAAAAAAAAAAAGGTTGGGTACCACTGCATTAGAGTGACAATGTCGAGTTACAATGTTATTATGGAATGAAAATGTGACAAATTTTTTACAAACTGACAGTGGCATTATAATGTGAAAATATAATTATAGAATGATAGTGCCATTATAAGATGACAATGTCATCATAAGATGACAGTGTTTTTATAGAGTGACAATGTCATTATAAGATGACAGTGTTTTTATAGAGTGACAATGCCATTATAAGATGACAGTGTTTTTATAGAGTGACAATGCCATTATAAGATGACAGTGTTTTTATAGAGTGACAATGCCATTATAAGATGACAGTGTTTTATAGAGTGACAATGTCATCATAAGATGACAGTGTTTTTATAGAGTGACAATGTCATTATAAGATGACAGTGTTTTATAGTGACAATGTCATTATAAGATGACAGTGTTTTTATAGAGTGACAATGTCATAAGATGACAGTGTTTTTATAGAGTGACAATGTCATAAGATGACAGTGTTTTTATAGAGTGACAATGCCATTATAAGATGACAGTGTTTTTATAGAGTGACAATGTCATCATAAGATGACAGTGTTTTTATAGAGTGACAATGTCATCATAAGATGACAGTGCTTTTATAGAGTGACAATGTCATTATAAGATGACAGTGTTTTTATAGAGTGACAATGTCATCATAAGATGACAGTGTTTTTATAGAGTGACAATGTCATCATAAGATGACAGTGTTTTTATAGAGTGACAATGTCATTATAAGATGACAGTGTTTTATAGAGTGACAATGTCATTATAAGATGACAGTGTTTTTATAGAGTGACAATGTCATTATAAGATGACAGTGTTTTTATAGAGTGACAATGTCATTATAAGATGACAGTGTTTTTATAGAGTGACAATGTCATCATAAGATGACAGTGTTTTTATAGAGTGACAATGTCATTATAAGATGACAGTGTTTTTATAGAGTGACAATGTCATTATAAGATGACAGTGTTTTTATAGAGTGACAATGTCATTATAAGATGACAGTGTTTTTATAGAGTGACAATGTCATCATAAGATGACAGTGTTTTTATAGAGTGACAATGTCATAATAAGATGACAGTGTTTTTATAGAGTGGCAGTGTAATTGGAACGTGAGCGTGTCCCTAGATACTTGCCTCCTCACGAGGACAGAGTCCAACACAAAGTCGATTTTTAATATGGGGAAAATTACTCTCCTAACATTTAGGATTGCGGCAAATATATTAATTGCCTCAGTCTAAAAAGGATTTCTCCTTCATTGACGGGGATAGAAAACATAAAGTGTAGTATCTTGTGATAAAATATCAGTCGAAATTTGCTCAACTTATCCTTGAACACAATATAAATTTTAGGGAGTGAAACTTCTTGAGGGGAGCAGACCCCCCCCCCCCCCACAAAAAAAATGGTTGGAAACCACTGCATTAGAGTAAGGATCAATGATCATCTGTTTTGCAATTGCTACCCATGCAGTGCACATGATCTTCTTGTGGGGTTGCAACTCCCCACACTTCAAATGACTCGTTAGAATCGCTGTGGGGATACTTTGGTGTTCGTTTAATCAGTAGAAGGTGTGATCTTGAATAGACTTCACACATTTGGAGCATATCATGAACAGCAATAAAACTAAGACTGTTGGACATTCATTACTGAAACTTGGTGGGCAAGTCAGACATAGACAGAAGTTTATTTGTACAAAATATGGTTGGGTTCTAAAAAGAATTGTGAATTTTCTTAACGATTCCATGGGTGACATTGGGGGAGGTGAGACACGTTGTATATAAAAAATGGCAATTGTCTTAAAGACTGGCTTAGATCTGATAACCTCCGAGGAAGATTAAATCTGGACAGTATCGGAAGATGTGTGCAGAACAGGAGACTTCGGTGATATGGCCACATTGAAAGAATGGATGAGAGTTCTTGGGTTAATAGGTGTAGAACAGTTAAGGTAGCAGGTTCAGGTCACAGGAAAGCCAAGGAAAACATCAGTGAAGTGATAAAATGGACTCAAGAGAAAGTACAATAAATAAAGACCTGGTCAGAGATAGGTTTGTTTAGAAGTCAATTTCTTAAAGCCATCCAACATATGGCAGCATGTAAAGTGGACATTAAACTAGATATGATGATGATGATGATGATGATGATGATGACGACGACTTTCTGAGCTCAACAGACAGCCACTTCCTTGAACAGTTTAGACCCCCTCCCCCCAAGATGCAATATTTATTAGTATGAGAGGCTTTGTTGGTCTGTCAGAAGTTATAAGAATGAGCATAAGAGAAAGAACGATAAATAAAGACCTGGCCAGAGATAGGTTCGTTAAACCGAATATGATGATGATTTGAAGGCATAAAATCATTTTGAAGTCTGAAATTGTAAACACAAAAAGGTGGTCAACTCTCAGTTTGATTTGGTAAGGATTCCTACGAAAATATGTTAAAAGTATTACTAAACAACTAATTACTGCTTCAAAAGCATAAAAACAACGAAACTGCGAAAAGAAACCATAAAAAAATTGAGATGTTCATAAAAGTGTTTCGAAATCTTTTTCAATCAACCTCCAGTTTTTTGTTGTCTTTAGTCATTAATAAAAAATGAAAGTATTTTCTCAGACAGAGTTTGCCTTAAAGCCATTTATAATGATAAAATTATAATTAATGTTTGACTTAAAAGGGAAAGAAAGAAAAATAACAGATTGTTGACCCTGTTGTTTTTCCTTCTATTAGTTAGGATGTAACAGAAAGGAAGGGGGGGGGTCTGCTTTCTTTTTTCATACTTAATTAACAAAGTCGTCTTTAATTTGATAAACAAGGTATTTTTTACCATATTGTGTGAAATACATTTAGTGATTATATATATATATATATATATATATATATATAGGTCAGGTTCATATTATATTCCAATAACCATGTTTTTATTTTATTATTTTTATTTTTTCTCATTTCCAAAAAAACATAACATTTTTGTGAGATATATTTTTTACAGTCCGTTTCATTTGTCTTGTGCCAAACAACATTTTTATGTTAATATCGTCTCTGCAACATTACAAAATCATCAGAAAAATTCACAAAGTTCTTGGATTAAAGTGTCTTGAAAAAACCTACAGTGTTTCATTTTTGGATGAAACCAAACCAAAAACAAAGAAAAGAGCAAACTCACACGTGGGGGAACCCACTTACGTCATTTTTCATATATATATATATATACTGATTGGTTGCATTCCAATGACCAAAAAATATCAGTCCACAATCATAATTTAAAAAAAAATTATTTTATTTCGGCGAATGCCTATATTTTTTCATTCTGTCTTATGTGCGTTTCGCAACCCAGTAAGAAAAAAGTAATCTTTGACCTACCAAGCTGCTCTGCAAAGAACAATCATTTACAATAAAAAAAAAAAATGATTCCAAAACAAATAGGAATAAAGGTGGTTAAGAAAGACAAACGACAAGTCAAAAACACAAAAAAACTCACTTTAAAGATGGCAATAAGAGAGAAATCCTCACCAAACATCTGACACACCATAAGCCCATTCTTAAGCCGCCATTTAGCCTGACGATTCCCCCTGGGGATGAAACACGGGAGCCTCTGTGTAGCTTGATTGCCATATATATTTTCATTGCTTACTATATATATATATATGATCAGGAAAGGGAGAAAATGTTCTGACGTAATGGAAATTGAAAAAGGAAAACACAAAGAATATTATTTATGTACCTTTCGTCTTTATTGTATCATTCAAAATAGGAAAGACGCAACTAGCACATCTCATATCCCCCTCCCCGCCCCATTTTTATAATTCGAGTCAAATCTAACCGCGACAAAGTTCGCCCCCTCCTTCCACATTAATTGTAACAACCCTCCCACTTCCTAACTTCCTATTGAAGTTCACACTCCTACCGTTGCTTACAAACCGACACCATCTATATTATATATCTCATTTTTTTTAAATATCTTCTGCCCATTGTACTTTCTCTCTGAACCAGCGGCCAAAACATTCTGTACCTGTTATGATGTTGGCTTCAAAATAATCATCCCAAGGAAGTCTTACAATAAAGACGAAACGTTGATGAATACATAAATAATATTCTTTGGTTTTCCTTTTTCAATTTCCATATATATATATATATATATATATATATATATATATATATATATATATATATATATATATATGGGAAAATGAAAAAGGAAAACCAAAAAGGGATGTTTTTTATGTGTACATCAACGTTTCGTCTTTCTTTATAAGACTTCATCAGGATGATAATACAAAGAAAAATGTCATGCAAGTACGTGCACATATAGGGTTGACATTATGGGAAGAAGGGAGGAAAGTAGTAGCTACTACTGGAGAAAACAGTAGGGCTGATGTCCGGACTTAGTGGAGTCAGTAGTGAGGAATGAAAGTAAATGTTTATGAAACTGAGTGGAGAAGAGTGGAAAGGTGGGGGTGAGCAGGGATACTGTGGCTGGTTGTAAGAGAAAGAGGTGGAGGGGGTGGGATGAGCGGGAATAATGTGGATGGCAGTGAGTGAGGGAGTGGAGGGGTGGGGAAGAAGGAGGCTGGAATATTTGAACAAGTGAATTTTTATTTACACAGACATGTACATGTCTGTGTAAATGTAAATAAAAATAATCATATATAAAGTTCTATTTGATATTGAGCACTTTTTTATAAACCCGGTTGAAATTCTTTGGATTACTACCCTGTGGATGTTTTTACCTGGATTATTACCATTATATATATATATATATATATATATATATATATATATATATATATATTCTGTCAGCATTCTTTCATTAATACAGGTTTTATTGTTTATTCATTTTTTGGTTCTTTTCCCTTCCATTAGCGGACCAGCGACCTAATGCTCTGTTCTAGTGTATAAAGGAACTCGCCATATTTGCAAGTACTTTCGACTCGCGTAAGTCATCTTCAGACATGTGGCGATGTTGGTACAACGAATTAAAAACTGGTGAAAGATTGATTAAAAAAAATGTTTAAAACATTTTAAGATCTTTTCTCCATCTTCGTAGAAAAAAGATAAAATAATGAATAAACAGAGGCTTTAACTTTTCTCAAAATCAAATCTGTTTGTATATATAAGAGAATGAATGATGAGAAAAAAAATTGGATAAAATACAATATTTATTATCAGTTAGTTCAAACAAGGAATATTAAAAAAAAAATTTCTTTTTTCCTTGATCCATGGATTTTCAAAAAGCATGCTCTTATCTCTAGA
Source organism: Sepiola atlantica (assembly GCA_963556195.1). Lineage (NCBI taxonomy): Eukaryota > Metazoa > Mollusca > Cephalopoda > Sepiida > Sepiolidae > Sepiola > Sepiola atlantica. The sequence goes on along the minus strand of CAUVYP010000049.1, from coordinate 991,519 downwards.
GATATGCTAAGAGCATATTCATGATAACACAACATATTCAACATGGTGTTGCTTGTGTTGAAGAAGGGACTTCAACACAAAGAGAAAAGAGTGGAAAGAGAGAGTGAAGGGAGAGAAAAGAGGATGAGAGATGAGGGGAGAGGGAAGGGAAAGGAGAGGAGAGGGAGAGATCAATTGACAGAGAAAGAAATGGACAGATATATATATATATATATATATATATATATATATATATATATGGAAGTGTTTTTTAGTACACAGGTGCAGGCTATTTTTTCCCCTCTCGGTGTGTTGGACCCGTAAGACCATGTCAGGCCATCTATCTAAGAGAAGGAAATCTCTGACAATAAAACTTGCTACCAACTACTTACGCAGTAGCAGCAAACCGTTGGGCAGGGAGGCCTTCTTAGATCGATCGACAACCTTCCTAGAGTGGAATCTCGAACAAAATATCCGGTTTGCAAACCTACAATTGCTTTAGGAGTAGATAGGTTCTGCCTATCGCCAGCCCTTTGCACTCCTTTGTCTATTATCCAGGCGCAGGAGTACTAGTGCTGTGACGCCTCAAAAAAAGTCAGTGCCTGGCCTTGTTTCCTTACTAGGACAATGAACGCCATTTCTCTTTCTCTCTATTTGGGCAACTTAGGGAAAGTTATACATGACCAGTCTAGGTCGCTCTTGTTTCGACAGGTTGAGGGTACAGGTTAAACAGCTTGTCTGGCTGCTGTTTCAGACTGACAGGACAGGAGCCCAAACTCTTGGGTAGCGCTAAGAATGGCTGCTCCATCATCAGTTGCATAATACCGCGGGTAGTTGTATGTGCCATGTCGCACATAGAAAGGGACCCTGCAGTTATCTCCGGTGGGCTTTCCCGAGGCCACAACCCTCATGGGCCAGGTCGCGACTAATGAACTGGTTGTGTGAGCTTATTGGCACCAAACAAGGACCCACCTTGGCGGACCCACTCTATAACAAAACAAACATGTCATTACAAAAAAATAAAATCAAACCTAAACCAGACACCCAACAAAACACACCTTCGCATTCACAAATATCCGGGGACTTAGAACCAACAGCAACGATGTAGAAACCTTTCTCCTGACAAACTCCCTAGATATCCTAGCACTAAGTGAAACAAACCTTCAATCCTCAATCTCCTCTCACCACTTTGACATGACTGACTACCTCCCATTCTGCCGTAAAGACTCTGACAAACATATGCACGGGCTAGGAGTTTATGTTCAGAACACCCTCCCCTGCCTAGAGAACATAGGTTAGAATCAGATGACCAAGCTTACATGTGCTTTAGATTGACTTTAGATCACAGCGTCAGTTACTTATATTTCTTATACCGTTCCCCTTCGACCCAGGACTGTACCCTGCTAAACCCTGTCTCTGAAAGCATAGATAGAGCACTCTCACTTGACTCGAATGCCCAGATACATGTATTTGGGGATCTTAATGCATGCCACCATGATTGGTTGGGTTTTTCCAGCCTTACTGACGCAGCCGGCAACTCTACATGCCGGAGAGCCTTCTACTCCAATAGCTTCTTTCCTCGTGATGCCGGCCTCTGGAACTCCCTCCCTGCCCTCTGTTTCACCGATAGTACCGACATGCAGCGGTTTAAAACTAATGTAAACAGACATCTCACTGCACAGCTCCCAACTTAGAATGACACCCTAAACCTACTCCCTAATTCTCAGTAGCCCCTTACGTCTACAGTGGGGTGAAATATCATAAAAAATAAATAACCCATTAACCACCAACGCAAATATAAAACAAAGACGAATAAATGAAGTCATAATGGCAGAAGGAAATACTCGTAATTGAAGACGCCATCTTATATAAATAGAGATTTTGTCCGTCCGTCAGTCACAATTTTTTTAAACATCATATATACATTGCGGAATTTGCCTCATTTCGAAATGTCAGAGATCTGAACTGCTTTTAGAAAGGGAAAATATTCCAAAAAAAAAACGTGGATTTCGTTATTGGTGATTCCCATGCCCGTTTGAACTTTAAAATTTTTTTAAAATAACTCTTTCAAATTTGAAACTTTGACAGTCCTATCCTGTCAACTTATCAATCATAATTTTTCCTCTGATGATAAGATTTTAATCTTTGAAAAACCTGGTTTAAGGAATGAAAGAGAAGAAAAATAAATGTTTTTATTAACTAAACTGCTCCTTGTTTTGAACAACTGAAGATATCGATTTGCTTCCATTTGCAGGTCTTATCAATTTTCATTGACTTATATATATATATATATATATATATATGGGGTCCAATATTGAACCCTGAGAAACACCGGTACATATATTGTGTGATTCAGAGTAATCGTTACCAACTTTTACTCATTGGTTTCTGAAAATCTTTCTAGAGAGAATCGGGTATTTACAGGAGGGCCCATGTGAAGGTTGCCAGCGTCCCTAAGTGAAAGTGAGGCTATGGAACGAACTGGGTTCGAATTTGGCACACCCAGTTCGTCAGTCCGTGTCGTTAACCACCATCGAACAAACTTATAACAGTTTGGGCGAATTTCGAGCTGGCATTTTTCAAAATTAGATTTTTCTCAAAAACGTTTATGATAACTGCTTTTTAGAAAACGTTTTAAAAAACAAAACAAATGAGAACAAAATAAAATGATGCACTTGCTAAAGAAAAATGGCAATAATAATGGGACAAATTGTCTAATACAGAAATGGCAGATTCAAATTCAAATATTCAAAATGTCTGATAGTGCATTTTCATTGGTTAATTTTTATTTTTATAGATTCACTTATTCAAATAAATGCTATAAATATTACTCTGTCCATTTAAGTAAAAATAACCTTCAATTTGCAGTCACCATATGGAAAGCAACACTATGGAATCATATAAACTTTATTATATATATATATATATATATATATATATACACACACATGCACTTTGGAATATATCCGCAAGAGTTTCTCTGAAATGCTGATGAGAAATAAATGTAACTTCTTTTAATGTGTGGGTTGGCAGGTGGAGGAGGAGGCAGGGTCATGAAATGCGAGTTGAAAAAGAGAAAGCTTATTGATGAGGCTGATAGGTGAATGGAGGAGGAGGAGGAGGATGGGAGATAATGAAATCGGGATGTTACTATCCATCTATCTCCTTGGAGATGATGATGCTGCCAGAGATTCGGTTAGAATTGGGCAGTCGCTCAGAAAGAGGGGGTGGCAGCGTTTAAAGAAAACAATCCAATGTCTTCTCCACGATGGATTCTGCGACCCCCCCCCCCTCGGAACGGGCGGAAAAGGGGGAGGGGCAAAGGGGAAGACTTCGCGTTGGGGGAAGGCTGTCGAGGATAGGCTTATGGCCATCAGTTATAAAACCCGTGCCGAGGTAGAGAGAGGGACAAAGGACCCGAGATATCGATAGAACCACCAATCGGGAACGCAACAAGTGCCGTGTACGCACAAAAAAACAAAACAACAAAAAACAATTCACATTGCAGACGCTCGAGAATCTAGCAACGTCTAAACACTGAAGAACTTTTTGGTAAGTTACATTTTTTTAAACTTTTTAACAAAAAAAAAAAACAACAAAAAAACTGATTCCTTATTTGAAGAATTTCCGGTAAATGATGAGTTCGAAGGGGTAAACATAATGCGATAAAAAATTGTGATTTTCACAAAATGGAGTTTTATGGGATGACGCCATGTTGTTTTTTATATTGCTCAAGACGAAAAAAGTATTAAAACGTCTTTTTTTTCCTATTTCTACGCAATTGATTTTAACTCCAAAACGTTCTTAATGTTATAATCTTTAAACACACACACACACACATATATATATATATATATATATATATATATATATATATATATATATATATATATGCAAACATTGTTAAAAATAACAGAATTCGTCTGTTTAATTATACCTTTTTTTATTTTTTCAATTTTTGTGATGGTCTTTTTTGTATTAAAATCAAAAATAATTAAGAAATGTTCCATAGGTTTCACGAACGTTTTCGATTCTTTGTCGAATCATCCTCAGAAGAATCGAAAACGTTAGTGAAACCTATGTAAGATTTATTCATTTTTTTGATGTTAATACAAAAAAGACCATCAGGAAAATTAAAATAAAAAAGGTATAATTAAACAGACGAATTCTGTTATTTTTAACAATGTTTGCATAAATGAGAAAATGCTGCCTAAATACACACAATATATATATATATATATATATATATATATATACACACGAGCTCAGGCATTTGCAATGTTTACATTTCGTTACATTGAGATATCTCTTACATTCAGTGTCGCATGATGGCGTAGGGGTTAGCATCGCCGACTGTCAGCTCGACGATCGCGTTTCGATCCTGACTTGAGACAATAACTGGTCTAGCCGCACTGATGAGCTGTGAAACAGCGAGACAGTCTGTATGTGGATGACTATATATATATATATAAGCAAATATATGCTCCCTCCGGTCGCATATTTTCGCTAGCCTGGGATAATGATGATATGATGAACGAACAGGTACTACACTGACCCCCAATAGAGGAGGTAACAACTGAGAGTATGGTATCATGACCAACGCACAGGAGGAGTTAATATCTGGGAGGATGGTATCATACTATACTATCCACCTCCATTAAAAGATAATACAAAAATAGATAAAATCATGTTTTTTCATTCATTTAAAAATGACTAGCCATAAAAAAAAACATGATTTTGATAGTTCCTTGGCCCTTTGGCTAAGATCAAAGTGTAGTATCTGTTCTCAGCATCCCGTCGACATCAGACATTTCTCTACCGACGAAAATATTGCGTATATATAAGAAAATATGACAATGCAAAATTACAACCGTATATTACAGAATATTGATTAATTAGGAGCTCTTTATAAAATAAATATGCAAATTAGAAGATCTAAAACTGTTTGTGGGCATTTGAAGTCTCCTAGATATGACACTTCAAAATCTGTTCCGATAGATACAACACCCCATAGACCGGTTTCGTCTTGGCCTTCGGGTCTTGATTTCGCCGGTCTGTGGGTTTTTCCTGTGCAGTTCTAGGAGGTCCACCCTCCCAGGCTTTACCTCCCCTCTTTGGGGTGGAGTAAGTTTATCGCTTACTGCCTGAGGCGCCCCTACCGGGGAATGCCGATGGGGCTGCCCAGGCAATTTTTAATGGCCAAAGTGCTCACCTTCTCGGGCGCTGGCTTTTCAAATTCCACTTTCCGACCTTGTGTCACATACATCTATTGTGGTTAGGTGTTAAATAACTATAGTTAGGATAGATGGAAAAAAACTTTCGCATTTATTCATTTAGATTATGAAGAAACTATTTAACCCTTTGAACTCATCATTTGCCAAATTTCTTTTAAGAAACAGTTCTTTGAAGAGCCGTTCAATTTTTTACACGATTAAGTTTAATAAATGGAAAGGTGCCGCTCGGAACACTCTTTCTTGCCTTGAGCAAGTACAAAACCGACTTCGCAATCTAGTGGGGGATCGTCTTTTCTCTCCTTTTCTCGTCCCTACAGCCTCTTTCACACAGAAGAGGCATTGCTAGCCTCTCTCTACTGTATCGTTATGTAAGGGTTCGACAGAGCTCCAATCCCTGAGACCCCCCCCTAGAAAAACATTCACAGTAAGAACTCGCCTAGCTACAGAAATGTTATTCTCTCTCTCTCTCTCTCTGTACAAGAAAAAACAAACAAAATTTCCATGAACAAAGTTTCTTTCCTTGAACATCCCATCTGTGGAACAAAATACCACGAGGCTGCTTCTCAAGCAGAAAAACCGGGGAGACAGACATAAAGAGAGGCTGAAGAGAGTCCGGCATAAGAGACGAACTATAGGTCCTCTTTATTTGGATTTGAAACCGACGGTACCGATGTTCTAATATTCTGTAATACATATATATTTTTCTTAATAATCGAGCACTCTGCTGGGGGTTCTCTCCCACTAACCTTACATATATATATATATATATATATATTGTATAAATAAAAAATTATATTAAAAAACAGCTCTACTTGTTATTGAGCACTTTTTATAAACACTAGACTTTTAACGGATTAACATCTACAGAAACTAATATAATACATGTACCATATATATATATATATATATATATATATATATATATATATATATTACTATTTCATGTATGTATCCACATAAAATTTTATAAGGAGATATAATTTTTTATGTATCAATTTTCAGTATTTACTTCAACAGTGCTCGATACGTAAGTAGAACTAGGTAGTAAGCTATGAAAATATATTTATGGCAATTAAGCTACACATGAAACGCGGGGGCCTCTGTGTAGCTTAATTGCCATAAATATATTTTCATAGCTTACTATATATCACAATAAATGATAATAAATTGTAGTTAGCTTAGCACTTGCCGTTCGTTCCGGCGTTTTCTCAGTCAATTCTTGTCTTTGATTTATATTAAAATCGAATAAAGCGTTTATTTTATGTTATATCTAAACCCTAACCCTAACATCTAAACCCTAACCCTAACATCTAAACCCTAACCCTAAATCTAAACCCTAACTCTAAATCTAAACCCTAACCCTAACATCTAAAACCTAACCCTAAATCTAAACCCTAACCCTAACATCTAAACCCTAACTCTAAAGCTAAACCCTAACCCTAACATCTAAACCCTAACTCTAAATCTAAACCCTAACCCTGAAGTCAAAATATTTCCCTTTCTCGTAATAATATTTTATATTATTTTAGGCTTTTTACTAGAGTCTTAGGGGGTATACAATTTAAAATTTACCCCGGGCATCACCAAACCCCTGCACACGACTGATCAAACTACATTTAGGCAGCAGACCTTCATTGAGCCATGTTTCATTATACAAGATGACAAGCAACTTTTTAGTACTTTTTAGTAGTTTTGTTTTGTTGTATTTTCTTGCATATCTTTTTTTAAACGATGTCAAAAGAAATGAGCAATTGTTGCTTCCATGTTTTTCTTTTCATTTCTTAAAACTATTTTACTATCTTCCAGCAATTCGCCATTATTATACTAAAGTCGAGTTAATCAACGTTCGTTTTTCTAAGACCTTTTTTCCCCCAAATGTTTTAATCACGCAAAATACATGGTAAAATATTCCTTGGCATTGGGAGTGAGTTATGTTTTTAAAAATATCCATTTTTATTGTTCTAATTAGCGGTAATTTTAAATTTACTCATCGAGTAACTCATCCCTTTCTGAGTTTCTGTCTATTACTCTCAGCCTCTCTCACTTTAGGTTGTTTGACAGAATATTAGAATGGTCCATTATAAACAAAAGGGAATATCGCCACAAGTAGTAATTCTATTTAACCCATAGCTGTAAAGAAAAGAGATAGTGAAAGAGAGAGAGAGAAAGAGAGAGAGAGAGAGCAAAAGAGATAGAGATAGAGAGAGAAGGCAAAAGAGATAGCGAGAGAGAGAGAGCAAAAGACAGAGAGAGAGAGAGAGAGAGAGAGAGAGCAAAAAGATATGACTTGTTTACAAATAAACCGAAATGCATTATGGTGAAATTTAATTTCGTAATGAAATTATTTTTTTTTTTAAATTATAAAAACGTTATCTGGATGGGAGTGGGGTGTACTCAGTGACTTGTTTGCTTGGCCAAGTGTTTTTTTTTTGGTGGTGGTGGGAAGAGAGATTAATTTTAAATATACAATCTTGAACAGTATAAAAAAACTTGTTGAAAATCAAGTCACATATATAACAGTGTAACAAAAACATCGCAGAAGAGTGAAAACTATATGTTACATATTTCAGAATCGTACCGCTGTTTCATCCAGATGGGCTGACTTTTTAAATTTAAAAAAAGTCTATACCCAAAGGGAATCGTCAGCGTACCGAAACGAGATGCAATGAGAAATGGCGTTTGTGTACATCGTTTAAGAAACCGGTGCATTACTGAAGTGTCTCCTAAGAAAAAAGTATATTGGTTGAAATTCATTGAGTTTGATTTTATTTATTATTTATAGTTTTGTGTTTTGAGAAGGTTTTTATTTTATTCTACTAAGTGTTTTATTTAATTATTTATTTGTAGTTTCGTATTTTTATCAAAAGGGTTGTACTTTGAAGATCGCCCATACGATCGGAAAGTAATCCTCACAAAAAATGAATGGGGGAGCAAGAGTTATGAATTATGCATTATTTGTTCCTTTAGTTTTCACATTCCACGAGCGATGTTTTGACAATGGGGAAAAAATCCTGTTTTCTTGGTTGGCTGCTGTTTTCAATACTCTCATAGTATTCATCACCATTAATCTGTCAATCTATCCATCTTGTTGACCCTAATCTTCGAGTGGGTTTTAACCATTATAAGTGTTGACTCATTAGTAAACAAAAAAAAAAAAAAAAAAAAAGAAAAAAAAATTTCCTTGTAGAATCAGTTGATGTGGCTTCCAGGCAGCTTTAGAAGCTGGTGGCGATTGCTGGCGCCCATATCGAATTTTGAATAAAACCCCATACTATAATCTTTTTTATCATATTCATTTCTTGTAAAAATTATATTTCAGTAATAAATTATGAGCACTTAATAATAGGGAGTTACTTTCCAATCATCCTGTATATGTATATATAACGAATGTTAAATCTGCAATATTTTGGATTTAGTTAGTTTCTCTGGGAATTTAAACTGCATTTTCGTTTTTTTTTTTTTGTTTTTTTTTAAATAACTCAAAGCTTCTTTAGACTCGGGATTTTGGAACTTTGATTGGACTTTCTGTATTATTTGATTTATTTATCATTAACATTGAATATTGACACATTTCGCGACTGGATAACTTTGCCAGCCCCTTCAATTTCACGTATATGGACTGCTGTTTATAACTTGGAGTAATGTCTTTCCTGATTATGCTTCTCAATTTGTATGCCCTGGATGGACTGTATGGATTCAACAAAAAGTATGTTTTTGGGTTCATATGTTTGATGTTATGTATTTTTATGTATTTGTGTATATAATTTTATATATTTTCAAAGCGTAATTGTATTACCTGTAGTAGTATAACTGCGGTAATGGTCCTCTGAAGAGAAGAATTATCTTTGAAAACTCATGAGCTAAGGACTTAAGCATACTTTGCTTGAACTTTGAATTCTAATAAAATTTGATTGACACCTTATTTTATTACTTCATTTTATATTATAATATTAATGCTCTATCCAGTATATTGAGCTTCAGTTTTTATCCGGATGTTTCACTAATTATAAGATATTAGTTGACGCTTATATCTTTTGTTGGATTGCTTCATATATATATATATATATATATATATATATATATATATATATATATATATATATGTGTGTGTGTGTGTGTGTGTGTGAATTTATGAATATATATATATATATATATATATATATATATATATATACATATAAAAATGTATATATATATATATATATAAATTCTCTTTTTGTTTCATTTTACTTTAGTCGAAGTTCTCAGAAATCAAGGGGCCTCTTCCTGTAACTAACACTTGGTCACTATATGAGATCCATAGATATTCGAGTGTATATAAAAGATATATTAAAAGAAAAAAATGCTTTTGATGCTCTTAGCAATTTCCTTCTTTTCTAAAATGTTTTTTTTCGATAAATATTTTCGAAAGTTTCTTATTTTCTGTTCGTGTTAAAAAACATTTTTTAACATAATCAAAGATAAAAGAAATGTTATTGCAAAAAAAAAAAAAATATCAAGATATTTGTGTGAAAAAATAAATGAATAAACAAGAATCTATAATAATAATATGCTATTGCAGTTTCACACTCGACGTACGTTATCACTCTCGAACCCCCTTTTAAAAAATGGGATTGCCCGATCGGCAAAGATAAAATGCAAAAAGAAGTAATTTTCAAAAATGTAGTCTGATGTCACTATTGCGTCGAACGTGAAGCTTTCTTTAATCAAAGTGTAGTATCTGTTCTGTACTAAAGTGAAAACTACCACCAGCAGGTGCCGTGTAAAAAATTGAGTGCACGCTAAACACAGATTCATCTGTTAGCCATCCAGTACACTAGTCTAGTGGCAACTGGATTATCACGTTTCCTCTTGTAATTTTGTCCGGATTAAAAGAGGTTCCAGACCATAGGTGTAGCTCCGGTATTTGGATGTCAAATTTCGCAACTGAGAGTTAAATTTTAATGAGGGAATATTACGTCATTGACGAGTTTAAGACCAATCTACTCTCCTGTCGGCGTAGTGTCGGTTGCTTTCCAAGGGATGCAGAAATAAAAACCATCATCCAGAGGCGTCTGGACTCGGCTGGGTTCTCTTAAAAAATCGGACCAGTTGGTCTCAACCGTGATGATGGACAGCGACCAAATGACTATGATCAAAGTGTTGTATCTGTTTTGTCCAAAGATGATACAATAATATCGTGGAGTCTGCGTCCGCACCTAACGTCCATAGAATTGAATTATGTCACAAACTCCCAAAAGAGTTTTTGAGATACCCCCAACCTCTCCCCGGGCCATAACTACATTAACCAGAGTAATAATATAAGTATGTTTCAGTTTGCACAAGAGATGGTATAATGGATCGCCGGCCAGAGTGAGTCGATCCATCTCCCTTCCTCCCACCCCGGCCGAGATTGAGATCATCACAGCACAGACACGTGAAAAACCTCCCATGTAATAATTTGAAACACGACTTGTTGGGGTCCTCCCCCTCCCCTCTCATGTCCCATGTCACCGTTATAGACAAAGCCCCAACTCTGTCCCCCTCCCCCTCCAATGTATTTTCAATTTTCAATCTCCCGTTAAGGTGAACTTTTGCCATTTGAATTCCATCGCTTAGCCCGATGAGTTGGTAGCTATTTGCACCAATGAAACGAAACTTGTTTTGTCGCAACTAATGGAATAAAATCAAAAAATATATATTTTGCTCTGAATTTTCATTGAGCACTCTCATAAACCCGGTTTCAACTTCCTTCGGATTCATACCCCCTGGATATTTGTAACAAGTTAATTATATATATATATATATATATATGCTAGTACACATACAATAGTATAAAGTAATTATATATATATATATATATATATATATATATATATATATATATATATATAAGTGTGGGTCAGGTTATATTGAAAAGAAATCAATAAAGTGCTCGATCGCAGAGGAGTGAGAGCTAATATTCCCCTGGGTATAAAGATTTTTTTTTAAATGTAAAAAGTCAGCCCATCTGGATGAAACCGCTGTATGTTTCTGAAATATGTAACATAGTTTTCAAATATATATATATATATATATATATATATATATATATATATATATTTTATATAAATATATGGCACTTCAAAATAAGTAATTAAAATAATAAAAACAAAAAAAATAAATCAGTTTTAATTTTATTACATTTGCTGCGGATATTAATATTTACTGCGTTTTAAGCAATATTGCCATCCACACGTTTTTTGAGATTTGAAACACCTACCATTTGACAAAAAAGTCTTCTTTGAAATATATTATGGAACAGTCACACACATTACATCACAATGTTGAAGTTTTTTGCCTAATCAAGTAAGATTTGCTATATAGGAAAAAAAATTATTTAAAATTTTTTTGAAAAAAATATATAAATTAAAATCACTTGTTTTTGTCTTACTTCTAAAGGCCGACATATTTCCATTTCTTGCATTGTGATAGCCTTCTAATACTCCTCTCTCTCTCTCTCTCATATATATATATATATATATATATATATATATATATATATATATATATTAGTATTTACTTCATGAGTCCTAAATAAGTGAGTATGATTTAGTAGTAGTATTAAAATATGTTTATTGCAAGTAAGCTACACAGGAAGTTTCATGTTTAATTCCAGAATTTATTTCCTTTCAGGAATGAAACATGAACGTCTTTGTGTAAATAAATATATTTTCATACTACTGCCTATATTTCTCACAGAGGTTTGTCAAAGAAAAACGCAAGAGAGTCATAATAAAACATGATACCCAAGAGGGAGTGAAGATCACAGAGGTAATTACTAAAAGTAATACTACGTAAATGTCCTAAACATAATTGAAATAAACATGAATTGCCAGGGCAAACAATTTTATATAGAGATGCGTAAATATGACTTGGTATCTCTCTAGAGAAACGCAAGAGAGGCATAATACAAAAGATACAGAAGAGGGGGTTACAATTTTCCCTATGAATAGAGTTTAGTATCTGTTCTGTCAGAAGATGGTAAAAAATATAGTGGGGTCTGCGTTCACGCTGCACGTCCATATAATGGAAATATTTTTAAGCACGGCAGCAATATAAAACGGATCAAGGATACAACTGCGGAATTTCCACGGGTCCCGATAGTTTTACTTATATTTATAAGATCTATTCCAAGAAATAATGTCGTCATCGTCGTCGTTCTCATACAATAAGCAAAGAGACGGGCAGATTAGAAGAATGGGATGAGGTAGATATTTTTTTTTCTGTCTCATCCCCCGCAGTCACCTTAAGTATACACTCATCATCACAAAAGGAGAGAGCGTTTTGCGTCGTACTTGTTCTCGGTTTCACATCCTTCGTTTCAAAAGTGTTCATCGCTCGGAGGACTTGAAAAATGGAGATCTTTGCTTCCGGCAAGAGATTTTTTTTTTTTTTCGTTCTTTTGTTATGAAAGGTTTGAGATTTCACGGGATTCAGGCGGTAAGTAAGTTGAAGCAGCGCTGGGAAAAAAATAAACGGTTTCACAGCTGTCGGCTCGGATAAGGACACGCTCGTTCAGACGCAAGAAGAGATCATAAACAAAAGAAAAATAAAGCTTTAAAATAGTTTTAGCGCTCGTCATTTTTGTTCGCAGACGGGGGAGGGTACATAAATAAACGTCACCCAATGCCTGGCTTGTCCACCATGTTCCAGTCATGAATATCCAACAGTCTCTTTTATTGCTAAACTAGAAAATATATCAGTATATTTTTGCTAGTCTGGGAGAATAATATCATGGTGAACGAATATATACTACACTGACCCCCAAAGGAGGAGGTAATGACTGGGAGGATGATATTATTACACCGGAATAGATAGTACACTAACCCCCCCCCCCCCAAAAAAAAAGAATAGAGGAGGTAATACCTGGGAGGACCCCACCATAAAAGGAGAAAGTAATGCCTGTGAGTATGGTCTCATGACAACCTAACATATACTACATTACCCCCTCCACTCAAAAGAGAATGCAATACATAGGATGATTACCCCCACCCTCTTCAAAAGGAGGAGGTAATTCCTGGGAGGATAATCTCATGACAACAAAACCGATACTACACTGCCCATCTCATTAAAAGATAATACAATAATCGATTAAATCGGATTTTTTTTTTATTCATTTAAAAATGTCTTGTCTTAAAAACATTTTTTTAGGATTCCTTGGCCTTTTGGCTAAGATCAAAGTGTAGTATTTGTGGTGACTGAGATGATTCTAATTAAGAGTAGGGTGGCCAATTTTATCATGTTAGACAAAGGATGACCAACGACACCCATTTTTCACACACTTTCGATGGCCTTGTGCCTAATTTATACCGAATGTAATTTTAAAATATTTTGCGCAAATAAATAATTCAAAGTGTAGTATCTGTTCTCAGCATCCCAGCGACATCAAACGTTGTACTATCGACGAAATTATTGTATAAACTATGACCGTTAGGATATCCGCAGTAGACCATGCTTGCCTAAATCTATACTGATGATCAGAAAGTTTAGCGTTAACGAGGTGACCGACTATCGCTAGATTAATTAAGGATTCAAAGATTTTAGCAGAGAGCGGGAGTAGACTGATGGGGCGATAATTCTGATAGGAACTGAAAACAACTCAGGAACGCAGATGCAAAACGGAGATGCACATTGTTCCAGGAGAGTCACATGGTTTGACAATCATGTGACGCTCTCCCGAAATTATTTCCAGAAATGGAAAACGATTCATATCTCAGCCATGCAATTGCATGAAAGAGAAAAGAACCTCATTTTTATTTTTATGTTGACAGCATGAGAGGGAGGGGGATGTGAAAACTTTTGATGAAAAGTTTTCACATCTGATAAAAAAAAAGAAAAAAAACATTCTGGTCATTTTTTTCTTGTTTGGTTTAAAAATAAAATGGCAGTTTTCGATTTCAGTAGTCAGCATGATGGATGAGTGATTTATTTGTTCAAAACAAATTAGTTTTGCTTAAAGATAGGCTTAGTTCTGATGACCTCAGAGGAAGATTAAATACGGGCAGTATAGGAAGATGTGTGCGGAAGAGTAGACTTTGATGGTACGGCCACGTTGAAAGAACAGATGAGAGTTCATAGGTCAGTAAATGTAGAACAGTCTAGGTAGAAAGGTCAATTTGAAGGGGAAGGTCAAGGAAAATATGGGAGGAAATGATAAAAATTTGCTTAAGAGAAAAAAGAATAAATAAAGATTCGACCAGCGATAGGTTAGTTTGGAAGTCAATTTCTAAAAGCCATCCAACACGTGTCAGTATGTGAAAGGGAAGTTAAACCGAATACAATAATAATGATGATGATGTCATAATGTTGATATAGACCTCACAGCTAAATTGTTTATCGGAAATCGAAAATGATGATGATTATGATGATGATTTGTTTTGGCACCTAACACTAACCCTTGTTTCTTGTTTTTTTCTTTTCAGACACAGAAATCATGGCCAAGTTGACAAGTCACATACTGATCGTAGCCGTCTGTTGTATTGGATTGACCATTTCGGGTGACATTTGGCAAGGCAACCGACCTCATGCGGACAAGAATCTCCTTTCCTTGATCACCAGAGCATCTGCCGCCAGAGATAACGGTCTGATGATCCCGCCAAGCGGGTACCAGGGCCGCCTTCCATCATACTACGAGCGAAACCTTTCAAAACGAGAACCCTTGTGGATCTGGATGCCAGCCCAGGGCTATGTACCCGTTCCACGAACCTCAAACATCAACACGTCCGCCGGCAGTGGCAGCTCTGTAATCCGGTATGGCTAAACACGACAGAGATGCGTTCTAAGGACACAACACAGGAGCGTGTATGCACTCCGTCGCTGCCATCCCCACCCACCCTCTCTCTTTCTTTCCATCATGAGATGGCGTTCACAATTCTTTTTGACACTTGCGAAAGGACATCTCCACCTCAGGTTATGATTCCAGGGTTTGTTTTTTTTTCACGTTTTTCCACAGACAAAATAAAACATTGACTCCTTAAAAATTTCGAAAATGTTTTTCTCATCTTTTTTGTTTTTGAAATGAATGAATATTAAAATGAATTTTCTTTCCTTCTGGTCAAAAAATAATTTTTTTTTTTCAGCAAGAAAAATCAATTCAGTTGTTGCATAAGAAAAATCAAGAATTGTGGCGATTGTGTAGAATTTCCAATTGAGAAAAAAAAAAGAAAGAAAAAAAGGAATAATCAACAAAAAACTGGTACCAAAAGCAATAAAAAAGTACTTCTCTACTTATCTACCTAATATTTTTGTTAGCTATATTTTTGTTTAATTTTCAATTTTCATATCGAGATTTTAATTTTCACATCGAGTAAAATCCGGCGTCATCTTTAAGTCATTACAAGTTTTCAAGACTTCGAATGCATGGATAAAAAATGTAAACAAAAGTGCTTTAAAATAGGGGTGGGACGTAATGGGTGAAAATTTCAGATTCATGCGAGTAGTATTTTTTTGTGTTCATTTATACATAAATAACACTAAACAATCAAACATTTTGAAAATTTTGCAAAATTCAGAAGGTGCAGGCCAAAAATAGCCGTTAGGGCTCCATGGGACTCAAAATCCATCATTTTTCGGTGAAAAAGTGGTTTCATGCGACATTGCAGGTCTTAAAACATCCTCAAAAGCTATGAATGGATATAGATGGTTAAATCTGATATAGTACTGTAATTTAGGACCATTTTCAGGCTGTAAAAAGTTTTCATGAATGTAGAATAGCCCAAAACTAGTTGGCCTGCACCTTCTGAATTTTGCAAAACACAAAAAAATACTACTCGCATGAATCTAAAATTTTCACCCATTACGTCCCACCCCTATTTAAAATACTTTAAAACAAACAAAAAAATAGGCAGAAAAGTAGAAAAGTAAATTTTATTGCCTTTAGTAACAGTTATTTGTTGACTATTTGTTTTTCAACCCCCTTTTTTTCTCTGTTGGAAATTCTACACAATCGGCAGAATTGTATTCAAAGATAAATGCAGCGAGTTAAAACGGAGCGACAGCTTTTGAAGAAGAAGAAAACAACCATGTATATTAATCGAACCATTTTACTTATGTAAGTCATAAAGAATGATATACAAAACAGTAAAAGGTGAATAAATAGGATGAGGCTTTTCGAACATGTGCATCTACAGAAAATGGGAGAGGGGGAGACCAGACCTCTCTCCTTTCCCCACCAACGCTTGGATCCTCATTTTGCCCCACTTGAAATGAATGGCTCTCAACTTGCTTTGATAAGCTTCTAGGACTAACGTTCACCCCAGATCTGAAGTGGAAGACTTACATCAGATCTGTTGCTCAGGTCTCTGGAAAAATGGTTGGATCATTCTACTGCTCCGGAAAGTATCTCACTCTCGATGCAATCCTCTACCTGTATAAGCGCGAAATACGGACTAAGATGGGGAGGTACTGTTGCCCCATCTTGGGAGGTGTTGCTCAGAGCACTCTCTCCTGCCTTGACAGAGTACAAAATCGACTTCGGAATCTAGTGGGGATGTCATCTTCTCTTCACTGCAGCCTCTTTCTCACAGAAGAAACATTGCTAGTCTTTCTCTACTCTATCATTATTTTCATAGTAAGTACTCGACTGAGCTCCAATCTCTGGTTCCCTCAGTAAAATATTCACAGCAAAAACACGTCTAGCTACAACCACTGTAAATAAGTTTTCTTTCTCCCTCTGTGTACCTAAACGGAACTCTCTCCATGAGCAGAGTTTCTTTCCAAGAACTGTTCATCTGTGGAACACAATACCATGGGTCTGTTTCGCAGTTGACTCCAGCATGGTCGTTTTCAAGTCCAATCTTAACAAATTCTTGTTGAGCCGTCCCATTAAGTATTCAATTTCAGCTCAGATCCAATCATGGCCTGCAATCCTCATGGTGTTTGTCTCACAATCCAACTCACATAAACCATTAACCCTTGTCCTCGAGTGGCTTTTGGGTCTTGATGAGCGGTGACTCGTTAATTAAAAAAAAAAATTTTAATTTAAAAAAATGTGTAAAAAAGTTTTGCTGGCGCTTTCAGTCATAGAAGGATTGTCTGCGACGACTGCCTTCTGAAGTCATATTTCATAACGCAGTTAACCGTTAACCAACGTACATGGTAGTAGCAGAAAAACAAAAAGAGGTGGGATCCATAAGAGAGAGGTGATTGGGTTTAGCTTTTGGCCAATCCACGCGACCCTTAAAGCAGGAATGGGCAACCTCCGGCCCGCGGGCCGGATGTGGCCCGCGGAGGCTTAGCATCCAGCCCACCACCCTGCTATGCTTTATTATTGCAATCCGGCCCGCGGACCTCCCAGTAAAACTGATATCATTTTGTGACATAGACGTAAAAGTAGGTTTCAATTAAGATTTACATTGAGATAAAAATGTATAAATATCAGCGAGCGATGATGCATGTATATTATATTTTTCTTTAACTATTAATTTCAAATCCTTGGCCTGAGGTAAAAATAGAAAAAGAGAAAGAGAGAGGCAAAGAGGAAACGAGAGACGAGGAAAGGGCATGAAACAGAGAACTTTTGTGAGGTGTGTCAAAACGAATGCTGGATCAACTTGCTACTTCCCCCGTCATTATTTTTTATGATTCCAAAATGGCTCTTCGTCGGCGCCTTTTATAACATTACATACAGAAGTCTCCTGAGAAAAAAATATCAGATTTATAGAGTGTTCAATGCAATTTTTGTACAATTTATTCATGTAAACAAAATATAGTAATTCTGAGATTTCGTTTTTCACTCCGGCCCGCGTTCTCCTTCCAAAAGTCTCATCTGGTCCTCACTCTGAAAAGGTTGCCCGCCCCTGCCTTAAAGGGACAAGGGACCACAACCACAGAGTGCTCCTTGCATTGTTTACAGCCTGAATGCAATGTTTAGATGGCTTGAAGGACGGGTCGACCAGAAAGCTAAGATCTTCCAAATATAAAAATAAAACTTTTTTTACTTTTTTTTTTGGAATGTTGTTTGGAGCGAGAACCATTCTCTTGCAGCAATGACCGAGACCGCACGATTGACACTGCGACCGGTGTCAGAATCGAGCACCAAATCTAGACAAGTACAACAAGCGGACAATCATGACTTGTGCAATTAACGCACACAGATGCACGTTCACAGGGAGAGGAGGGAGTAAAAAAAAAAACATAGCTCTAATCTCCGTTTCCGGTTAGTTCAATTTTTTGGTTGGTGTCAACTATATTTGCTAAAAGTAAACTTTTTTTTTTTACTAGAACATGGTTTTATGAATCAGGAATAGTGACCATCAAAGAAGTGAGTATTGATTTACTCCTCTCCAGGAGTTAGGCACAAGGCCAGTTTTTATCTTACTCCCACAAGTAAGATGTGACCCAAGGTCGGGTCGGGAAAGTGGGGTTTAAAAATTGCCTGGGCTGCCCCGTCGGTATTCCCCGGTATGGGGCGCCTCAGGCAGTAAGCAATAAACTTACTCCTCCCCAAAGAGGGGAGGCGAAGCCTGAGAGGGTGGACCTCCTAGAACTGCACAGGACAGACCCATAGACCGGCGTAAATCAAGCCCCAAAGGCCAAGACAATACCAGTCTATGGGGTGTAGTATCCATCGGAACAGATACTACACTTTGATCTTAGCCAAAAGAATGGCAAAAAAAGTTGAAATTGAAATGAATTTCTCAACCTGGAAAAATAATTTCAACAGCTACTGCATTGAATCTTCTTAATATGATTCATTGCACAGTAGAGATCGAGCTAGATTTTTAAAAATAATAAATCAATAAAAACACTCAGATTTCAACCATGTAAAAACAGGCAGGAAATCTCCAGTGAGATGGTAATAATCATCAGACTGACAATCTCTTTAACTCTTATCCTTGAGGGGTCCCGAGCCTTGATAAGCGGTGACTCATTAGCAAAAAAAAATTCAAACTTTCACAAAGTGGTGATTTGGACCATCTGGTTTCAAGTTGGGGTAGCTTATGGAGCCGATATGATGCGGAAGTATGCTTTCTCTGCCTTTTGGCTAAGATCAAAGTGTAGTATCTGTTCCGATGGATACTACACCCTATAGACTGGTATCGTCTTGGCCTTCGGGGCTTGATTTACGCCGGTCTGTGGGTTTGTCCTGTGCAGTTCTAGGAGGTCCACCGTCCCAGGCTTTGCCTCCCCTCTTTGGGGCGGAGTAAGTTTATCGCTTTGAGGCTCCCCTACCCAGGCATTTTTAGTAGGCCAGAGTGCTCAAATTCTCGGGCGCTGGCTTTTCAAATCCCACTTTCCGACCTTGTGTCACATCTTAACCACTGTGGGAGGTAGATAAATAACATGATGCGGAAGTACCTAAAATCAGCAAAGAAAGTCGTGCTCCACAAGAATGGGCAGTAAAGAAAGATTTACAAATTAGATACAACATATATGCACGTGCATGCGTGCATCCACTGCACAGGCAGTGATCGTCCCGTTAGTTTTGCCAGTCCAAAGTTGTTGTTCGATTCAGTGCTGCAACACAAGAATTCTCCCTCCCCCCAAAAAACACAACTCCAGTTTAAAAAACAATTAACAGAGGTTTATTTTTCTTTGGACGTTACAAATGGTACGCGTTTTTTTAGGTTGAATAGCAGACTTGCAAAATGAGATTTTTGCCCGACCAAATCAAAACATATGTCCAACCCGACACAAATAGACCCTCTGTCCCCGAGGGCCACCGAAAACCAACCGACTTTCAAATGTCTGACTGCCTCACGCCTGTAAGGCCGCTTCTAACTGCCCTTCCCTTGCTCATAGGTTGGAATATATCTACTTTTGACCAGAAATATTTTTCTCAGTTATCCCAACCCGGCCACCCAGATGGACCACCTGATGTCCACTAGAGATAACGGCTAGCCAGTGTCCACTCAAAAGGTTTTTTTTATGGAAGTCGCTCCAGACAAGACATGAAGCCACTTGATGTTAGGAGCTAAAAATAAAATACTACTTTAAGGTCAAAAACTAGCCAACGCTAAGTGTTAGATGGATAGATTCCGACCCAGAAAACAGCAATTCTTCCCCTTTGTTAGAAACATCGCTCATGGAATGTGAGGACTAAAGGACAAAATAAGGCAAGCGAGAGTTAGGACATTTTTTTCTCAAGTCGATTGCTCTCAGTATGAACTCCATTTAATGAGGCAGTTATTTTATTTTAAACAAAAATATTTCTTGGGTGGCCCAACTCATAATCAGAGATATTTTCAATTCTTTGTGTGGTCTCTTTTCTCCTTATTAAATATTACTCACTTGCAGCAAGTCTGATATGCGCATGCATGCAGTACTAAACATGCAACCACCGAGTGCATGTTTACACCAATTGTTGGGGAATTTCCAGTCCAATCTTAAAATAAAGATGAGAATCTCCATGTTTGTTTTTATTCTCACATCCCAAGTAATTTTTAGTCACAAAATCAGAATAATTTACTGAAAGAAAAAAAAAACTTACCGAATTTTGTTTTAAAGATGTGCCGGTAAGTTTTTCCAATTTTCTTTGTCGTTTTTTCTCTTCGCGCTAAAAGAAAGAAAAAAAGAAAATGAGAAATTTGATGAGCAAAAAAATTAACTGACAAACATTGAATTTGGCTATTTTACGCGAATAAATAAATTGTTAAAAAGTAAAATGCAAAAAACACGATAGATAAAAATAAGGAAGAAAAAATACAAGAGAGAAAAAAAGAGAAAGAAAGAGAGTAGAAAAGAAAAAAAAGAAAAAAAGAAAAGAGAAAAAAAGAGAGTAGAAAAGAAAGAAAGACAAAAAGAAAAAAGAGAGTAGAAAATAAAGAAAAAAAGAGAAAGAAAGAGAGTAGAAAAGAAAAAAAAGAAAAAAAGAAAAGAGAAAAAAAGAGAGTAGAAAAGAAAGAAAGACAAAAAGAAAAAAGAGAGTAGAAAATAAAGAAAAAAAGAGAAAGAGAGTAGAAAAGAAAAAAAAGAAAAAAGAAAAGAGAAAAAAAGAGAGTAGAAAAGAAAGAAAGACAAAAAGAAAAAAGAGAGTAGAAAATAAAGAAAAGAGAAAGAAAGAGAGTAGAAAAGAAAAAAAAAGAAAAAAGAAAAGAGAAAAAAGAGTAGAAAAGAAAGACAAAAAGAAAAAGAGAAAAGAGAGCAGAAAAGAAAAAAAGAGAAAAAAACAGAAAAAAAGAGAGAAGAAAAGAGAAAAAAAGAGAGAAGAAAAGATAATTTTTTAAGGGTTGAATTAAGAGACATTTTCTTCAGCCAATTAGCAAAACCTCATGCAGCAGCACCAGCAGAGAACCGCAAGCAATCAAAATAAGTCTCAGACATATTTGTGTTCCAACTGATCGCTATGAAGATGAGTGGAGAGAAAGGCTCCACCACGCCGGACTTCCTCAACAGCTTTGGTCTATTAATGACGCACCACACCAGGGACCATCGTGAATTCACTTGTCTTTACGAGTGCCTCTTCATCGCGAATATTCCAAGCCAGCAGGGCATCCGATGAAACTTTCTGATATCTGCATATTTTGTATAATTTGCAATTCTTCGTATCACCCGCACCAGGGATTGAATTACTGAAGACTTCTCCAAGTCATGGCTGATGGAACGAGAGTATGCTACCCCCGTGGATTAAATAAAGGTTTCCGTTCGTAATTCCGTCCAGATTCCCAAGTTTGACAGAAATATTCTCCAGTTCGACAGAAATATTCTTGAGTTCGAAAAGATACACCTGAAGAAAGCCGGGGGTGACAGCGGCCAAAACGTTGTGATGATAACACTCAAGATGAGAACAGTAGTCCAAATAATCCAAATTATACAAATTATCAATCCTAATCTAAAAAA
Organism: Sepiola atlantica; assembly: GCA_963556195.1. NCBI lineage: Eukaryota > Metazoa > Mollusca > Cephalopoda > Sepiida > Sepiolidae > Sepiola > Sepiola atlantica. The sequence goes on along the minus strand of CAUVYP010000049.1, from coordinate 969,506 downwards.
TTCAGAAAAATTTGCATATTTGTTTTTAAAACAGGACATTTTAGTAGTTAACTATGATTTGTTGTTATTTATTGGATGAATTTATTTTAACTCATAAAAAAATTCACAAGGAAAATAATGTTACTTCCAATGACTTTCAGTCATTTCCTCCATCTTTTATCATTATTATTTTTTTTTTTTAGAATTCACAAACTTGAAATTTGTTTGACAAGAATCAAAGAGTAATGGATGAGAAATTCTTCACATATCTGTTTTATTAGAATAGTGTGTGCAAATGCCACATTGTAGTAGTCTGTTAATGGAAAAGTTTGGAGGTCAGGGAGGTGGGGGGTACCGACTGATTTCCAGGCGGGGTCCTCTTCCTCACCCTTATTCGGCGAGACTGGAACGAGAAAAGACATGTTTTTTTGCATGCTGCCCCCAAAACGGGAACAGCACGGCAACTGATGTAGTAAAAATCTCTCTCTTTCTCCTCCTCTCTCTCCCCCTCTCCTTCTATCTCTCCCCCTCCCCTTCTATCTCCTCTCTCTCCCCCTCCCCTTCTCTCTCCCCTTTTCTCTCCTCTCTCTCCCCTTTTCTCTCCCCCTCCCCTTCTCTCTCTCCTCTCTCTCCCCATCCCCTTCTCTCTCTCCCCTTTTCTTTCCTCTCTCTCCCCCTCTCTCTCTCTCCCCTTTTCTCTCCTCTCTCTCCCCCTCCCCTCCCCTTCTCTCTCTCCCCTTTTCTCTCCTCTCTCTCCCCCTCCCCTCTCTCTCCCCCTTTCTCTCCTTTCTCTCCCCCTCCCCTCCTCTCTCTCCCCTTTTCTCTCCTCTCCCCCTCTCTCACGGATGACAAGGTTTCTGATCTGTCCTTTTAAATAAACCTTTTTATAAAATGACTAAAAGTGTTGGTGTGGTTTGTATCAACGAATGCAAAAAGCAACCACCGCTCATAACAATTTCAATGATGGTGCGACGGCGAACAAAAAAGCAACCAGAGTTCACACTTTAACAAATAATACCCAAATTATTCACCACTTTCTCTCAAAAAATTTTGAACAATAAACTAAAAAAAAAAAAAAAAAAATTACGTTATTTTAGGTGTTATTTTTTCACAGCGTTTCAGCTGATATAACCTCCGACCTTCTTCAAATGCGACTTGTCAAACTTGAGTCAGGAATCAGGACGGAATCTCAAACGGAAGCCTTTATTTAACCAACCAGAGTAGATTATTCTCGCTCCATCAGCCATGACCGGGTAGAAGTCTTAAGTAATTCTTAATTATATTCTTAGTAGCGCCCTCACTGAGGATTGAACCTTCCACCTCCAGAAGATTGTCACTGAGAACTGATTATTACTTAATATTTTATCCGTTGTACCACGAATCCATGCGTTCAAAATTTTGTACAGGTTCCCAAGTTCAACAAGTTGCACCTGAAGAAGGTCGGAGGTTACATTGGCTGAAATATTGCGAGAATAACATCCAAGATGAGAACAGTAGTTCGAATAATACTAATTCCTCATCTCAAAAATACTGAAACATTTGTTGGTACTTCTATCGATCCTGACCCAATCTCCGTGAATTTTGCGTCGGCAGTGTTCGGACATGCTACATGAACACCCAAGAGATGACAAGCTGAATGATGGCAGCCGATACCTTCGATATGTTGCTGCGTCGTATTTTTTTCAGTTTTATTTTTAAGAAAAATTGGAGAAAAAACAAAAGAAAAAAAAACGAACAAAACATAGCGAAATTACTATTACTAAATAAATAAATTTTTGGTTTTTATTTTGGTAACAAAACAATGCTAAACAACTGATAATAAATAATAATAATAATAATAATACCTTTTCTTTCCATCAAGCGACACATGTAATAGCATTTCGGACATTTTTTTTCTTTTTGCCAACAGCTTTTTTTCCTGGCAGAAAGAAATGACTCCTTCGTGAGATTCAACTCTGCTACACAACTCTTCGTAATTCATTTTTTTTAAAAAATTTAACAGGAAATAAACATGCACCGGCTGATTGGCTAATCGCTCGGCATCTCTGCTACTATTCAGCTCGTCATCTCTCGGGTGTTTACCTAGCATGCCCGAACACTGCCGACACGAAGTTCATGGAGATTGGGTCAGGATCGATAGAAGTACCCATTTGTTTTGTGAATAGTAAAACGCTAACCCTAACCGAGACAGATCAAGTGACTCAGAGTTTTCTAGAAACAAAGTTGAGAGTAAAAACAAAATAATTGCAATTATTAATTCGTACTTTCATTTTATCCATTAACCTTCCCTCCATTTCTGCCTTTTCTCGCTATTTCTGGCAAAATAATATTTAGATTTTTTGAAAAATAATTCAAAGAAGAAACACATAATGATTATATTCGGTTTAACATCGATTTTACATGCTGGCACGTTTCACTACATCATTCGCATGACGCATGTTGTTCCCGTTTTTAAGACAGCACGCAAAAACACGTCTTTTCCCGTTCAAGTCTCACTGGCTAAGGGTGAATAAGAGGGCCCTGCCCGGAAAATATGTGTTTTGTGTAACTTCCATTCAGCTCCCTTTCCTCTGACCCTCGATCTCCAAACTTTTCCATTAACATAAGTTTAAAAAAAAAAAATTTTTTTAAGTTTTTTTTAAAAGATATTTCCCCCCAAACAAGGCAGGCCGCCACTGTAGACGTAAGGAGTTAGGGTGTGGGTTTTGTCGGTCATCCTAATTTTGGAGCTGTGCAGCGAGATGTCTGTTTACATTAGTTTTAAACCTCTGCATGTCGGTACTGTCGGGAAACAGGGAGCAGGGGGAGTTCCAGGGACCGGCAGCAGAAGGAAAGAAGCTATTGGAGTAGAAGGCTCTCTGGCATCTGGGGATCTCCACAGTGAATGGATGGGATTTTGCTGATTGTCGGGTTGGTCTAATGTATTTGCGTCGAGGAGGCACTAGAGCAGCTAGCTTATCGGAGCACAATCCATTGAAGTACTTGTAAAACAAGCACAAGGATGCAACATTGCGGCGATGGGGCAGGGGCTGGAGCTTGGTGGATAGTGAAAGACCTATTAAGTTGGCGACTTTTTTTTGGACCTTGTCTAAGAGGGAGAGACTAGTGGATGATGCACCAGCCCAGATGTGGTAACAATACTCTATGCATGGGCGGATTGTGGCTTTGTAGAGATATAGAATAATGTCGGGTGTGAGAAGTTTTCTAGCACGGTAGAGGGAGCCCACTTTCTTTGCAGCAGCGTTGGCAATGTCTTCAACGTATTTGTATTTGTATTCATGTTAAGCCGAGTAGTTTGAATGTTGAACTCTCAGGTGCTACCTTGTAACAACATACCAGCCACCGTGTGGCTTTTAGAAATTCATTTCCTAACTTATCTCTGGTCAGGTTTCTTTGAAAGTCATTTTTATAGGCCAGATGCCCTTCCTACCTGCCAACCAAGTGAGGTGATGGGGACCAGTGTTTTTTATTGAGAAACCATCTCTAGATGATTGCTCACCAATGCTCAAGAGCGCTTCACTTACCCTTATCGAGGGAAAAAAAAATTTTTTTTAGGAGGTACTAAATCGATATTACAAAAATCCGTTTTGCAATAAAAAAGATCGGACGTCTTACGAAATATTGTAATTTAAATACCATAAATAGTTTCGAGTTTGTTTTCTTTCTTTTCACAATGAAATCGACATAATATGAAATATTTTTTTTTTTAAAACAACTGTTGCATGCCGGTCCTTTTTTCCACATTTTTTTCCTTTTAATCGGATTTTTGTGAAGTTTAATTGAATTAATTACGGTATCGTGTGATCGTTAATTGAATAAAATTGTTAAAAATTATAAGTTTTTTTTAACTAATGTATCACCATTTATCAAGGCTAAAAACACTAGAGGATGAGGGTTAATGAGATGGATAGATTGGCAGTTGAAAGATTAAGAATACTATGAGAGGAATGAAAATCTTCATTTCACGCAAGGTGATCGGCTCAAAACTCGTCGTCGCGACCATCATCGTTGTGAACCCAGGTTGCTTTCTAGTTCGCTGACACAAAATCACGCCAACATTTTTAGTTAGTTTATAAAAATGTTTATTCAAAAGGACAGAACACAAACTTTGCATACATGCATGTGTGTGAGAAAGAGAAAGATAAAAAGAAAGAGAGAGAGAAAGAGAGAGAGAGAAAGAGAGAGAGAAGGAGAGAGAGAAGGAGAAAGAAAGAGAGAGGGAGAAAGAAAGAGGGAGAAAGAAAGAGAGAGGGAGAAAGAAAGAGAGAGGGAGAAAGAGAGAAAGAGGGAGAAAGAGAGAGGGAGAAAGAAAGAGAGAAAGAGGGAGAAAGAGAGAGAGGGAAAAAGAAAGAGAGGGAGAAAGAAAGAGAGGGAGAAAGAAAGAGAGGGAGAAAGAGAGAGAGGGAGAAAGAGAGAGAGGGAGAAAGAGAGAGAGGGAGAAAGAGAGAGGGAGAGAGGAGAAAGAGAGGGAGAAAGAGAGAGGGAGAAAGAGAGAGGAAGAAAGAGAGAGGAAGAAAGAGAGAGGGAGAAAGAGAGAGGGAGAAAGAGAGAGGGAGAAAGAGAGAGGGAGAAAGAGAGAGGGAGGAAGAAAGAGAGAGGGAGGAAGAAAGAGAGAGGGAGAAAGAGAGAGGGAGAAAGAGAGAGGGAGAAGAAGAAAGAGAGAGGAAGAAAGAGAGAGGAAGAAAGAGAGAGGAAGAAAGAGAGAGGGAGAAAGAGAGAGGAAGAAAGAGAGAGAGAGAGAGAGAAAGAGAGAGAGAAAGAGAGAGAGAGAGAGAGAGAGAGAAAGAGAGAGATAGAGAGAGAGAGAGAGAGAGAGAGAGAAAGAGAGAGATTTCATTACATCAGTCGCCCGGTGCATGCTGTCCTCGTTTTTAGTGCAGCACGCAAAAACACGTCTTTTCTCGTTAAAGTCTCACTGGCTAAAAGCGAGGAAGTGATCCCAACCTGGAAATCACGTGGTTTGCGTAACTTTCGTTTGGTGAATCCCCCTCCCCATCCCCATCACCCGATCTATAAACATGTCCATTAACACGACTACTACTATGTAACAACATACCAATGCACAAAACAGCAATTCTTCCCCTTTTCTCAGAAACATCGCTCATCGAACGTGAAGACTAAAGGACGAAATAAGGAGAAGTGAAAGTTACGAGCTACCGAAAGTAAACCCAAGGCCCATTTTATACTCTCCATCTCTATCCGGCCAGATAACTCTTTCTGTAGCATACTCTGCGCGAGATTCACCGTTTAACTGGGGGGAAAAATGCATATTGCGTTGAAAATCGGTTGCTACATACTTATTAGATATACTATCTTCATTTTGGAAATTTTGAGATGTGGTTGGATAATTTGGTCTACTGTTCTCATCTTGGATGTTATACTCACAACGTTTCGGCTGATGTAACCTCCGACCTTCTTCTTAAGTAAGACTGAGGATTGAATTTTTAGCCTCCAGAAGACTGTCAGTTAGAACTACTTAAAGCTTCTACCCTGTCATGGCTGATAGAACGAGAGCAAGCTACCCGTATGGATTAAATAAAGGTTTCTGTTCAAAATTCCGGACAGTTCAACAAGATGCACCTGAAGGTCAGAGGTTACATCGGCTACAATGAAAATGACTGGCTAGTAAGAATCAAATATCGATTTGGCAGCTGAGGTTTAACTTGGAGAATCCGACCAACTTAATTTTATATATTAGAAGAATATGGAGAGAATATTTTGCATTTTTTATTTACCAGATTGAAAGGAAGATCGGTTATGAAAGTTGTTTTAACTATCATCACCATACATCCATTTTACATGCTGGCATGTGTTGGACGGCTTTATCTTTGACCAGGTCTTTATTTATCCCTCTTCCTTGTCATCTTTTATCACTTTCTTCCATGTTTTCCTTGGCTTTCCCCTTTGAACATGACCTGATATCTCAACTGTTCTGTATCTACTCTCATCCATTATTTCAACATGGCCATACCATCAAAGTCTCCTGTTCTGCACACATCTCCCTATACTGTCCAGATTTAATCTTCCTCCGAGCTTATTGGAACTAAGCCTGTCTGTAAGACTCACATTACACATCCATCGTATCATTCTCAAATCATTTCTCTCTATGCAACGCATGTCCTCAACCCTCACTGGTCAAGTTGCACTTCCATTCATCATCACACTGCATACACATACCTGATAGATTCTTCCCTTGATCGATAGTGGTAATGCTCTGCTGGTTAGTAATGGCAAAAGTTTCCTGAACTTACTCCATCCATTCCTAACTTTTATAATCACAGTAACACCCACTCCACAACGAGATGTATACATTTCTATTCATACTCAGGAGTCGTGATATGGAAGAATTAACCAGAGATTGGGTCAAGACTTGAGATTTCACTGATTACATACTATATCCAGTCTGATATTTCTTTTAGTAACAGACACTTTCAGATATACACCACAATGAAATTGTTGCTTTTCTTACAGATGAAAATTGCAAAATGGCTGCGTAAGTATTTACTTCACAACTTGCAAGTCATTTACATCAATACTTTGTTTTCAAAGTTAATTCAAAATTAAATTCGTACATAAATCGCCCCCCCTCCCAGAGGAGAAGGTAATGCCTAGTTGGATGGTCTAACTATACTCCGCTTTGACTCAAAGCCCCTGTTTAAAATGAAATGAATGTAATGTTTGTGTATACATACTGGGTGGTCGCTAGAAAACCGGGAAATTTGAGGTTGTAAATTTTATTGCGTCTGGTTTATTCGCACGAACAACATTTTGAGCATCTGTGAGTGTATTAAAATATTAGTCCTTGAAAAACTTTATAAAAGTTATTCTTTGTAAAAATAAATCACCGTTTGACAAATTTCCCGTTTTTCTAGCGACCACCCTGTATGGTGTTCATTTAATTTCTGGTAGGATACTGTCTTCGGATGTGTATACGTTTCGTGGAAACGTGTGCAAATCTCGGACAGTCAACAATAAAAAACCTGAGACATGGTGATTTTAGACACAGGTTTATTGATCATTGACAAATGTAAAACTGAAAGAACAAAAAACATAGTTTCACAAGCATGTAAATACAAAAGAAAAGTAGCAAAGACAAGGAGTCTAAATACAGCTTAAAGAGAGACGCGAGATTAATAAATTTGCAGAATAGAAGATATTAAGCATAGAAATAATGTTAGAAAGTGAAAAATACAAATTACATTAGGTGAGAGCCGAGTTACAAGTGTGAAGAAATAAAGGCTCGCACATGGGGAAAAGGTAAACAAAGTACGCAAAATATGATATTAAAATAATACTAATACAGTTTAATGTTTAATGTTTCTTACCAACGATGCTCAAAATATCCGAATATTTAAAGAGATTCAAAACAGCGCTATGTGTTCGCAAAGTAAACAGCTACAATTTTTATGGGGACGAACACCAGAAGAGATCTCACCGGTGATGAGTCTGGGGGAATCCCCTAAGAAAATAAGGGTCAGCTAAGGGAGATAAACGAGAGGAGATCTATACTACGTTAAACAGGACAGGTAGCCTTGAATCTTGTTAGACTCTTTTATAATTTTTAATTCTCCTTCTTTGCACGTCTTTGTTGAAGCATGTGGTCATACAACAGTTTCCCACTCCTTTGCATTATTGTTGCACTCTGCACTAACTTTCAAGCTGCGTCGGTTGGGTAGTAGAGACACGGCAATGTTGCGTCGTATGGTCCTCCTCTTCACATTCGCAGATGGTTGGGTCAGTTTTGTTGGCCCATCTAGTCATATCAATTTTTGATTGCCTCTTTCTCGTTCTCAGACGGTTGAGTGTTTTCCACTGAAGCCACTACCATTGGGCTCATAGAAACCAGTTCAAATTCTCTGCTTGGAGTGATAAAATGTTTGAATTCTCTTTTCATACCTTTGAAGTATGGTCCTCCTCTCCATTTTCTCAGATGGTTGGGTCAGTTTTGTAGCCCCATTTACCGTGGAATGCTGTGATGGCTCCAATCACAGCATTCCACAACAGTCACTCTGGATGGGTGCAAAATTTGCTGTGATGGCTCCAATCACAGCAAATTTTGCACCCATCCAGAGTGACTGTTTGAACTGATCGCAGTTGTAGAATTATAAGAATGTGTCCTGAAATTCATGTGTTCGTACTTTGATCTCTTCACCCCCAAAACAGGAAATTCTTGAAAGTAATACGGAATAAGTAACATCAATTCATATGAATCAGCACCGCACGACTTTGGACCAGTTCGATTCTGTTGTTGGGGTTAGGGTTCACAAGTTCTTTCTACAATCGGGTACTCACAGGAGGGACCACGTGAAGGCTGTTAACATCCATAAATTAAAGTGGAACTGACTGGATTCGAACTTGACACACCCAAGTCGTCAGTCTGCGTCGGTAGTCACTTCACCACAGCCACCTCCTTATGCAAAGGAAGAGCAATAAATTCTAACTTTATTCAAACAATTATTCTGCCATTGTTAAAAAAAAAATACTGTTTTGACTAAAAGCCAATTGAAATTTACCAGTGATCGATAATTAAATATTAAAATGCGAAGGGAAGAATCGTTTCCAGGTTAAATCTGCAAAACGAATTTTATTCCATAGGATAAAAACATTTACCGAAAGCCATTAATCAAACATGAATCAAACGCTTAGCAATTCAAAATGACATTTTTCTGGAAAGAAGAGAAATTCAACCGATAAAATATGAGAGATTAAAAAAAAAAATCTTTGAAATGTGAAAACAAATTTTTTTAAACAATCTCTCAGTAAATCTTATTTTAATAATAAATATAATATAACTAATATAAATTTTAAAAAAAACTGATAACGATGAAAGTGTAAACACATTTCTGCAAAAGTTTTAATAGAAAACTTTTAAAAGTTTAAAATTATTTTGATTACAAAAAAAAAATTGCTAATAAGACCTCATATAGAATACTGCACCCAGACCTAGGCTCCAGCAACTAGACATGGAAATTGGAATGTAATATTGAAACTGGAAGGCGCACAAAGAAAGGTGACAAAACTAATAAGTAAAGTAAAGGAGTGCAGTTACAGGGAAAGATTGGACAAATTGGGATTGACTACTTTGCTGGAGAGAAGAATGAGAGGTGATATGATTGAGACTTTCAAGATAATAAATGGCATTTCTAACTATGGTTGGCATTTTTTTAGTATTTCTCCTAGATCTGGAAGGTTATTGTCAAGGCAGTTTTCAAAAACTAGATCTGTTAACCAGTTAAGTTTTTTTGCTCACAGAGTAATATGTTTTTGGAATAAGTTGCCAGATGGGATTAAGAACAGCAATAGCGTGGATCAGTTTAAGATGAGGTTGGATGAATTTAGAGAAAGTGGTAGGAGTGAGAAATTGAGGGGGCACTTTTGGGAGTTATCAAAAGAAATATTGAACAGAATTTGATCTGGATATCGATACTGTACTAAGAGTTTAATTTAAAAAAAATAAAAATTTTTAACAGTTGAATTGAGAAGATAGTTAAAGGGGAGATGCCCAAGGAGGCATAACAAACAATAATAATAAATAATAATTATAATAACTACTACTACTACTACTACTGCTGCTGCTGCTGCTGCAGCAGCAGCAGCAGCAGCAGCAGCAGCAGCAGCAACAACAACAACAACAACAACAACAACAACAACAACAACAACAACAACAACAATAACAATAATAATAATAATAATAATAATAATAATAATAATAATAATAACAATAACAATAATAATAATAATAATAATAATGTATACAAGATGGCACAGTGGCTAAGTGGTTAATGACCGGACTGAGAACTGGGTCTGAATCCAGTTTGTTTTCACAAAAACACTTTCATCAAAACCCACACCTGACCTTGTGTCTAACCTCCTGCAGAGAAGGTAAATAAAATACAAGAAGAATACCCGCCCCCGGACGGATAAAATTAACTCCACAACAATATCTAACAAATTGGTTAGAGAGAATAAATCAATAGAATCTGAGAAGAATTATCAACACGATTGATTGATGCAGCATTTTTGGGAACTCTCGGGTGAAATATTAACAGCATTTGATCTGTAGTAGTAGTAGTAGTAGTAGTAGTTTTATTTTTTGTCGTGTCTCATGCTGAGGTTTGACGTTTTGTGAATAACTTCCAACTTATGTCTGTTGCCATTTTGCTTATGCCGCCCGCTAGGAGCAGGTCGTCATCAACTAATTCCCTCCATGTAACAAGTGGCCTACCACATGGCTTTGCGCCATAGATATCAATGTGGGACATACTTTGAAGCATTTCGGATGTCTCACGGCAGGTGACGTGGGCCTTACCAGTACAGACGAACATATATACCATCCATAATAGGTTTTTTTGGCTAAGATCAAAGTGTAGTATCTGTTCCGATGGATACTGCACCCCATAGACTGGTATTGTCTTGGCCTTCAGGGCTTGATTTATGCCGGTCTATGGGTCTGTCCTGTGCAGTTCTAGGAGGTCCACCCTCCCAGGCTTTGCCTCCCCTCTTTGGGGAGGAGTAAGTTTATTGCTTACTGTCTGAGGCGCCCCTACCGGGGAATGCCGACGGGGCTGCCCAGGCAATTTTTAAATGGCCAGAGTGCTCACCTCTCGAGTACTGGCTTTTCAAACCCCACTTTCCTGACCTGATCTTGGGTCACATCTTACTTGTGGGAGTAAGATAAAACTGGCCTTGTGCCTAACTCCTGGGGAGGAGTAAATAAAACCATCCATAATAGTTTTTTTTGGCTATGATCAAAGTGTAGTATCTGTTCCGATGGATACTGCACCTCATAGACTGGTATTGTCTTGGCCTTCGGGGCTTGATTTATGCCGGTCTATGGGTCTGTCCTGTGCAGTTCTAGGAGGTCCACCCTCCCAGGCTTTGCCTCCCCTCTTTGGGGAGGAGTAAGTTTATTGCTTACTGTCTGAGGCGCCGCTACCGGGGAATGCCGACGGGGCTGCCCAGGCAATTTTTAAATGACCAGAGTGCTCACCTCTCGAGCGCTGGCCTTTCAAACCCCACTTTCTCGACCCGATCTTGGGTCACATCTTACTTGTGGGAGTAAGATAAAACTGGCCTTGTGCCTAACTCCTGGGGAGGAGTAAATAAAACTCATCAGCCTTTTGGCTAAGATCAAAGTGTAGTATCTGTTCCGATGGATACTGCACCCCATAGCGGGGCTTGATTTACGCCGGTCTATGGGTCTGTCCTGTGCAGTTCTAGTAGGTCCACCCTCCCAGGCTTCGCCTCCCCTCTTTGGGGAGGAGTAAGTTTATTGCTTACTGTCTGAGGCGCCCCTACCGGGGAATGCCGACGGGGCTGCCCAGGCAATTTTTAAACCCCACTTTCCCGACCCGACCTTGGGTCACATCTTACTTGTGGGAGTAAGATAAAAACTGGCCTTGTGCCTAACTCCTGGAGAGGAGTAAATCAATACTCATCATTTTTAAATCTGATGAACAACACTTTCGGCTGAGATAAAAGTGTTGTATCTGAGAGTCAGGCATGAGTACGTGTTCCCTGCCTCAACATCGCGCATGTGTTCTAAGTCCTGTTAGACCCCATCCCAGTTAAGGTAGCAAGTTGAGTGAATGAGTCCTGCCCCACTTTTTTACTTTTCGGTAATAGATGACCACTCCTCACTTATTTTAACCATAGCCTCTCCAAGTTTCTCATTATGGAAGGACACCATTCACTCCCAAAACTCCACCCTTTTTTTATTTCCTTCCACTAAATTTCCAGAAAAATAAAATAACCTTTTTAAAATATGTAATGTGTATATTTTTTTAGCCATTGAATTATATTTTACAGCATCTTAAAACAGTATTTTGTTTTGAACCGCTGAAAATGCAAAATATGAATTTTTTTTTTTCAAGACTCAATGTTACACATTTCTTTGCTTTGCAAAATCAAAATGGCCGATCTTTATAATTGTGCAACTAATAAGAAGAGACACTAAACGACAACCAGGACGTTAGTCTTTCCTTCTTCGGCCGAAGCAAGCGAATACAAAACTGAACTTGACAGAGGTTCATTCAAAAATCATAAAGTAAAAAGAAAAAGAAAGAAAAAAAGAAAGAAAAAGAAAAAAAGAAAGAAAGAAAGAAAAAAAAAGAAAAAAGAAAGAAAAAAAAAAGAAAGAAAAAAAGAAGAAAAAAAAGAAAGAAAAAAAAGAAAAAGAAAGAAAAAGAAAAAAAGAAAGAAAGAAAGAAAGAAAAAAAGAAAGAAAAGAGCAAGGTCTCATTTAAAGCAGATAGTTTCAGAATTATTTTGATAATGTTTTAATGTCAGGATATTTTGTAAAAGTTAATTTAGGAATAAAAACGAACTTAGAATTACCAGCAACTTCTAGCCCCCCCCCCCGCTTCTGTCACTTACTGTATTTACAGTCAAAGGTAATATAACAGAAGATTGGAATAGTCCAATAATATTGGAATAGTCCAATATAAACAATAGGGAATATCACGTAAAGTACTAAATATTTAACCTTTAGCTGAAGAGAAAAAAGAGAGGTAGAGAGAGAGGGGGAGGGGGCGATAGAAGCGAAAGTGTTTTTTTGTTTTTCTTGAATAATTTAATTTTTTTTATTAAAACCCTTGATCGGGCATATTGAATCTTCTGTTCGGTGAAATGATCTAGCATTCAACTTTTTTTTTTCAGAGTTTTAGTCCAATCTTAAAAATATCTAAATATGGTTGGAAATAAAAGAAAATAATCTTTCTAAATATATCGTTTTAACCATTGAACTGAATTATTTTTTTACAAAAATAGTAACTAAACTTGGAAGTAGCCTGAAAAAAAAAAAAAAAACACTAAGAAAAAATTACGTTTATAAAAAGGGAAAAGGTTAAGTAAGGAAATTGACAACATCTTTGAAGCACGGATTAGAATGTATTAAAGTGAAATAATTTGAAAATCAACAATCGTGCAATTAAAATGAAAAATTCATTTATTTGATTTTTTTTTTTGCAAGCTTCGTTGTAGAACAACTTTGTCAGGCGAGACTGTTTTATAGTTTTTTTCTTCTTTTCTTCCTCCTCATTTTGAACTTGACGTCTCTTTCTGCTCATATCGTGATTCGACCCCAAAATGAGGAGGAAGAAAAGAAAAAAAAATTATAAGACAGTATCGCCTGACAAAGTTGTTCTACAACGAAAGCTTGCAAAAAAAAAAAAAAAAATTAAATAAATGAATTTTTCATTTTAATTGCACGATTGTTGATTTTCAAAATATTTCACTTTACAAAAGGTTAAGTTTTGTTGAGATCCAAATTTTATCAAAATAACCCAAAACCTAAAATGAGATTTCGAAAGTTGAAATTGAAGGGAATTTTACTATATTCACCCGTTTTCGCACTCTAGGCTGGTTTGTGATGCCTAGTTAGACAAACTTTTGTTGAATTATGATAAGATTTGCTATTTAGCCAATTGTCGTCCAATCCATGGCCGTTAAGAAAATTTCGTAAGCGAGTCCTTTTTAGAAATCGGATTATGATTACAATTATTGTTCAGCGTTGTTTTTCCTGGCACGATACTTATGTCGACAAGAAAAACGTGCCGAAACAAATGGCCTTCACCCAAAACAGTTTAACGATGTTTGCCAGAAATAAATTATTAATGGAAGGCTTTCCGCTTTTCTAAAACACAAATATTTTTACTGTGAACGAATCCGACTAAAAGATTTCAATATTTTTCATCGGCAAAATTTTAACCAATTTCTGCTGAATGGGTTTTATCATCATATTCGGTTTTACATGCTGGCATGTGTTGGACGGCTTTAAGAAATTGACTTTCAAAGTAACCTATCTCTGACCAGGTCTTTATCTCAAGTCCAATTTTATCGCTTCCTCCCATGTTTGCCTTGGCCTTTCCCTGTGAACTGGACTTACTACCTTAACTGTTCTACATCTGATATATAAAATAAATTCATCCATTCTTTCAGCGTGGCCATACTAAAAGCTACATACAAAAATCTGCTTTGTACACAGTTTAGGCCAATTATTGGTAAGCGTTTTCAAAAATAAAAAAAATAGTTTTGTCTGAATTCATTGAGTTTTATATTAAGTCCAATCAGCCATTTTCTCTTTGATTACTAATTTCAATGCAAAAGTAGGAGTGATTATCCCACCTAGTACTAAGTCATCATTTTTCAACTCATCACACCATAAAAAATATGCTAGATATAGGGTCACTTTTTCATATTACACCGTGTGTCAGCTCACTTCATATTAATCACTAACGCCTATCAGCGATTACACAGCTAATAAAAAACAACTTTACAAAGTTACATTTTCAGATTACAAATAATACACAAACGTCCACAATCTTCTTTTGCATACGGTCTTAGAACATGCATAACAAAACGTCCCCTATATTTCTTTGTTTGAAACTCAAACATTATGCACTATTTTTCTCTTTTGTTCGAACACATGAATTCCTCAACATTGAGTATAATTACTGCTGTGCTTGTTGTTTAATTGACATTTGTAAATATATATCTGTTCCATCACACTGCCCGACGAATAAAAGGGGGAATGCAAACCTATTCCCACAATGAGACGTTTTTTATTTGCTTTCTATACCGATCGATCGATATATTTTTTCCTTTTTTTAAACTTTCCAGTTTCAGACGTTTTCTCTCTTTCTTATTCACTTCCGCTAACGTCTTTTATGTCCAGTATCATTTTTTTTCATGCCTAGCCTCCTCATGGTCAACCTTCCAATAATCAAAGGAAGAAAAGAAAAAAGAAAAGTTAAAAGTTGACGTTTTTTTAGGTCATCAGAAATGACTCTTTTTTTTCATGCTTAGCCTCCTCATGGTCAACCTCCCAATAATCAAAGGAAGAAAAGAAAAAAAGCAAAGTCAAAAGTTGGTGTATTTTTAGGTCATCAGAAATGAATCGCATTTTTTTTCAACTCTCATTAGTTTAGTCCCTAATTATCCTATTGAAATATTTAAAAAAAGCATTAAAAAGCAAATTGCAAATCAGACAACCCCCATCGTCAGAAATTCAGTAAAAAATACTCCACTCTAAATAAAATGTAAACGGTAGATGTTTTTTTTTCTGTTTAGGTCATCAGAAATGATTATTTATATACGGAAAACTAAATTACCAACTTAATTCTTAATTTTATTTGAATATTAGTGTGAACACTGGTGAAGCATTATTTTTTCCCAGCATTTTTTGACGGAGGGTGTACGCTCGATATTAATTTTTTGACGGAAGGTGTACGCTCGATATTAATTTTTTGACGGAAGGTGTACGCTCGATATTCATTTTTTGACGGAAGGTGTACGCTCGATATTAATTTTTTGACGGAAGGTGTACGCTCGATATTAATTTTTTGACGGAAAGTTTACGCTCGATATTAATTCATGTGGATTTGAGAAAAAGCAAATGCAGAAAAACTTTCAAATTTATAGCAATTGGAGACTTTATTAAGATCAAAACTTTCCATAAAGATTTCCAAAAGTTCTGTCAACAAGGACACTTTTAAAAGTGTCCTTGTACCTTCACACAGGTTTTGTCAGTTGGTTCATCAGTCAGTCACACTAAATTTTGAAATAATCCTTTTCTTATGCGTAAATCTTGAGCTACGGCGAAGTCTGCAATAATGGACATTTGTCTCCACTTGACGCGATCACAGGCTTGGTCCGGGTGAAGGGTGTTTGCCCATCTCATCATCGGCCGACTCCTCGATCGTTTTCCGGCAACTACCAGTGCAAAGGCGAGTTTCGCGACGGTGTCGTTGTTGGCCCTTACCAGATGTCCAAACCATCTAAATTTTGAAATAATATTTTTTATTAAACACCACACTAAATTTTGAAGTACCATATTTATTAAACACCACACTAAATTTTGAAGTACCATATTTATTAAATACCACACTAAAGTTTGAAATACCATATTTATTAAATACCACACTAAAGTTTGAAATAACATATTTATTAAATATCACACTAAAGTTAGAAATACCATATTTATTAAACACCACACTAAATTTTGAAATACCATATTTATTAAATACCACAGTAAAGTTTGAAATAGCATTTTTATTAAAGGAAGAGGCTATATTGCCGGTCCCGGCAAAATAACGATTCCTGCGTTATTTTACCGGTTCATGTATATTTAACTAAATTGTTAAACATACAGTGACGCCCGGCACAATAATTATTTACTAATGTAAAGGGATCGTTATTATGCCGGTTCATTATTTTTAAAAACCTAATTGTTATGGCCTTGCGAAAGAAAAGGTAATTAAATAAATAAGGGCAAACATTTAAAAACAATTTGTTTTCATCATCAGTTGTGTCGGTTAAAGAAAAAAAAAAAATCGACCTGCCCTATTGTGTCGGTTAAAGAAATATCTGCTTACTTTTCATAATAGAATTAATGTTGATGAATTTTCCCAACATTACTAAGTCTGCTCTCGATTTAAGTAATTGAAATTTTCCTTAAGTTATATATAAGTTATATATAAAGAAAAAAATAAGCAACAAATAAATGTTACCAAAGGCAACATAAATTATTATTCTACCTACCTGTATAAGTTTATTTGTTTATTTTATTATTTATTTTGATAAATGATTTTTTTTATAAAAATAAACAATCAAATAAACAAATAAACTTATACAGGTAGAAGAATAATTTATGTTGCCTTTGGTAACATTTACTTGTTAAAAATGTGCTTTACAAAAGAAAGATTTTAATGTAAAATTCTGATTTTCTTTATGAAGAAAAACTTTGATAATGTTAAAATATACAGAAAATCACTGGATTTAAACAGTTTCTATTTTAAAATGTTCTTTCAATGAAATCATAAAATAAGTCGTAATTTTGAAGAGTTCACTCCTAATCGAATCAACCGGAAGGAAAAATTAATTTTATCGTTATTTTAAAATATATTGTCGCTTAATAAAGTTTTAAATTATACAAAAAATCAATCAGGCAAAGATTAATTAAAAAAAAACAAAAAAAAATCAATCAGGCAAAGTTTTAAATAAAAAAAATAAAAAAAACAATCAGGCAAAGTTTTAAATTATAAATAAAATTTCGTTTGATAAAGTTTTAAATAATACAAAAAAATAATTTAAATAATAAAAAAAAAAGTAATTTATAGTTAAATAAACACGAGCCGGCAAAATAACATAAGACTCATTATTGTGTCGGGCGTCACTGTATGTTTAACAATTTAGTTAAATATACATGAACCGGCAAAATAACGCAGGAATCGTTATTTTGCCGGGACCGGCAATATAGCCTATTCATTTATTAAATACCACACTAAAGTTTGAAATACCATATTTATTAAATACCACACTAAAGTTCGAAATAGCATTTTTATTAAATACCACACTAAAGTTTGAAAGACCATCTTTATTAAATACCACACTAAATTTTGAAATACCATATTTATTAAATACCACACTAAAGTTTGAAATACCATATTTATTAAATACCACACTAAAGTTTGAAATAGCATTTTTATTAAACACCACACTAAAGTTTAAATACCATATTTATTAAATACCACACTAAAGTTTGAAATAGCATTTTTATTAAACACCACACTAAAGTTTAAATACCATATTTATTAAATACCACAGTAAATTTTAAAATAGCATTTTCATTAAATACCACACTAAAGTTTGAAATACCATATTTATTAAATACCACACTAAAGTTTGAAATAGCATTTTTATTAAACACCACACTAAAGTTTAAATACCATATTTATTAAATACCACAGTAAATTTTAAAATAGCATTTTCATTAAATACCACACTAAAGTTTGAAATACCATATTTATTAAATATTACACTAAATTTTGAAATAGGATTTTATTAAATACAACACTAAAGTTTTAAATACCATATTTATTAAATACCACACACTAAATTTTGAAATACCATATTTATTAAAAATATTACACTAAATTTTGAAATAGCTAACTGCACACAATGAATAGACAAATGTTAAAAATACCAGTTTATGTTCAATATTTAATGCTTAAAAACTTTGCAAAGAAGAGAAATCTTAATGATTCCGCCGACTCTGTACATAAACTACGTAGCATCACCGGAAGAAACAAATTCTGTCTGTCTTTACAAAGTAATCGGTTTCCAATAATGGCCTGCTGTGGAAAATAAGGAAGCAAGTCTGCGGACGCTCACTTGGTGTCTTTTACGGCATTTATTTCCTGCAAATATTTTCAGTCAAAGATCAAATCACCACAAAAAAATTGAGTGCAGGTCACAAAAACGTAAACAAAAACGTAGGAAAACGAGCGTAACATTTTATATACGAGCTCAAAATACCAAAAGTCGGGAGCGTAAGGAAGCGGCATTTACTCAGCGCAAGTAATCCGAGACAGTGATTATCTAAAAATAGCGTATAATTAACAAAAACAATTCCGACTTAACAATTTCGATATGGAAAGAACATCAAATTATCCGCAGGAACAATTATCTGTCTTCTCAGATTTTAGAAAAAAATGACACAATGCTATTTTTAAAGAGAGGGTGTATAATATTACGGTACTTATGCAGTTTACGGACCGGGCTGAAATAATAACGTTATAATTTAGAAAGCCATTCTTAACGTGGGGAGGGGGGGGGGTTGATTAACTATTCTGTACTTTCACCTGACAATTTAATAAACAAAAAAACACCGTAAAAATTGAATTTAACTTGAAAATCGTATTTAAAAAATAGCCCGATTCCTAAACTGCAGAAGCACCAATATTACTACTATTACTACTACTACTACTAGAAATGGGCAGTGTTATGGAAAAACTGAGGTTTTCCGGTTTCACTTATACACCGGAAAGTGCAGAGATTTTTTTTAAGCCATTCAGTGTAGTGTCATATCCAAGGAAACACACGGGAAAACGTGTTTTCAGATTTGAACAAAATCAAATTTTATCAAAATTTGTACTGAGTAAAATTTTTTTTAAAAATGCCACACATGTCGTTAATAAAATTCGCAATCATTTCTTCGATCCAATCATTTTTGGTATAAAAAAAACTTCAGTCTATGCTCGACTTGTCCATCAAGTTTCAATCATGAATGTCCAACAGTTTTTGTTTTATCAACGTTCAATGTACACCTATGTTACAAGCACACTCCTCTCTTGCCCTATCATGTTGAAACCCTAACAACACTTTTTTTTTTTTGCCGAAAACTTCGTAACGACCATTAAGTCGTGCTCAGTATTGATTAGTATTAGGAAGGAAGGAAGGAGGGAAGGAAGGAATATATATATATATATATATACACACACAGTATCTACAATAAGTGAGTACATCCAATAAATTTTTTACTTTTTACTTCATAGAACTTTAATTTTTCGTAGGATTTAAATGAAACTCGATGTGAACATAGCCATGTAGTGGTTTAATAGCTTTATAAACTATGAAAGAATAAATATCTTTTCAATGCCAAAAAATTGAACAAAAACATTTGGAATAAGTAACAAAGAGTACACATGAGCATTTTAAACAAATAATCTTATTTTTAATACTTTGTATGGCCTCCATTGTTATCAATAACAGCAGACAACCTCCTAGGCATTGATTCGACTAGTTTATGACATGTGTCCGCCGGAATTGCGTTCCATTCACACTTGATGACCTCCTTCAGTTCGTTATTATTTCTCGGATTATTCCCTCTAATTTTCCGTTTCAGAGGCTCCCACAAATGCTCTATTGGGTTCAAATCAGGTGACATACTCGGCCATGGTAAGGTATTCACCTGTTTACTGTCTAAGAACACCTTCGTAGCCCGAGACGTGTGCTTAGGGTCGTTATCTTGCTGGAAAACTCCACGTCTGCCAACACTTGTTAGACTTGGTAACATTTTTTCCTCCAATATCTGGCAATAAAGTTTGGAATCCATTTTTCCTTTGATGAAAGCAAGTCGTCCAACTCCTTTGGCACTCATACACCCCCAAATCATTAAGCTCCCACCTCCATGCTTTACAGTTGGCACGACACACTTATCCTTGTAAGCTTCCCCTTTTTGTCGCCACACACGCTTAACGCCATCTGATCTGAATAGATTTATTTTTGTCTCATCAGACCAAAGAATTTTGTCCCAAAACTGCATGTCTTTGTCTTTATGTTCATTAGCAAATTCATAGCGCTTCTTTTTGTGAGAAGTTTTAAGCGAGGCTTCCTCTGGGGCATGTAGTCTTTAAACCCGTCTTCATGGAGAATGTTGCGCACTGTCTGAGCATTTCTTCTGCAATGCTAGCAGCACTCCGACGTCTGTTTCCCTCTATTAGTTGTTTGATGTGCTTCTTAGTTCGATCAGAAAACTTATTTGGTCGACCAGAACGGCGGACATTTTTGACGGTTCCAGCTTTTTTGTACCGTTGAACAACTTTCGCTACCGTATTTCGGCTGATATTTACATTGTCACTAATTTCCTTATATGAATGACCACTCTTGCATAAATTAACAATAGTTTCACGAGTTTTTTCATCTAATTCATTGCCATGAGGAGCCATTTCCAAGAATAATATGAAAAAAAACTTTGGTAGCAATACATCCAAGCAATAGCAGCGGAATGTAAGCAAAAAGCCGGTAAAATGCCGTAGGTTATCTATTAGGGTACAATAAAAAGGTGCCAACAGAAAGTTCTGCTATTTATAGCTAATTGAGTACATATTTATTCATAAGTGACTTTCATAACTGTGTACTCATTTATTTTACTGTGACTTTATTGATTTTTTTTTTCTGTTATTTGTAATAAACAAATTCGAACCTTAACGCTTATGCATATTTAAATTTAAATATATGGCTATGTTCATTTAAATCCTACAAAAAATTTAAATAAAGTTCTATGAAGTAAAAAGTAAAAAATTCGTTGGGTGTACTCACTTATTGTAGATATATATACTCTCTCTCTCTCTCTCTCTCTCTCTATCTCTCTCTCTATCTCTCTCTCTCAGAGTTTGGAATTAAGTTACAGGATGAAACCACCCTCCCACCCCAAATGCCCGCCATGTAATCGTTAATAAAATTCAGAATCCTTTCTGCAATCCAACTGAAAGAACACACACTCGTGCCGGATTATTTTCTTCTTTTTCATCAACAATAGAGAAGTTCGCTCTTAGTATTAGCAGCAGCAATACTTTTTTTTCAAAAGATAAACCAACAACTGCTCAAAACACACGTGAATGACGTGGTGTCCAAAAAATCTCACTCTTATTTATTCAGCTATTTTGGACTGCCAAAAACACCTATTTTGCAAAATCACGACCCTCGCCTCAAAATCAAACGGTTCCAGGTTCGCTCCCGCGTGCAGCCACTGTTTCGTTACAGCGGACACATGCTAGTTGTTGCCGTTTATCCCTTGGTCTATCTGCACCGTCACCACACCAACCATATTTGGTACAAATAAACTTCAGTCTATCAATGTCCAACAGTCTTTGTCTTATCGCCATTCAATAAAATGCTCGAAATATACTTCACACCTGAGAATACGACATGCAAAAATGTGAATAATTCTGACACCCTCCTCGCTTGCTCCATCTTGTTGTAACTCCTGTTCATCTTTCACAGCATCACCTCTTCTTCGTCTGACCAAAGCTTCTTACCAACCACTAGGTCATGGTCAGTATTGACCCCGATTGACCATTCATTCTTATCTTTAAAACCAATGATCTCTTATTTTTTATATTACAACCCCTGACAAGAGATCATAGATTCAAAAGTGAATTGCATGGGAAACATGAGTGGAAGACAACATGGAAGTCGGGGACCACATGATTGATTGACAACGCAGAAGCTAAACGAGTCTGACGTTTGAAATGTAGACTTAATACAGAGTGCCCCCCCCCAAAAAAAATATGAAACCCATCCGTTAATAAAATTCACAATCCTTTCTGCAACCCAACCATATTTAGTAGAAATAAAAGTCAGTCTATGCCTGACTTGTCCACCAAGTTTCAGTCATGAATGTCCAACAGTCTTTGTTTGTGTTGGAAGTACACCTGTACACAACGTGTAAAACTATGAAAAATTCTTCTCTTGCTTTATTCTGTTGAAAACCGTGCTCATCCCTCGTCGGCTGCTTAAAAATCCTCCGCGACCATTAGGTAGTGCTAAATATTGATCCTGACTGACCGTTCATTTGGAGCATATCATTCTGATATTGCAACCCGTGCAGATGAAGCGCTATTCAGCCTTGGTAGAAATGGTGTCTCAATTAAAGCACTGGTCCCCATCACCTCATCGGATTGGCATCAGGAATGACATCCAACCTACAAAAAATCTTGCCTCAACTACGAAAATGACTTCCAAAGAAAATCTGTTGCATTTCAGGTCATGTAGTGTAAATAATAACCTGGCCAGAGATAGTCAATTTCTGAAAGCCGTCCAATACATGCCAGCATGTAAAATGGGCGTTAAACCGGTAAAGATGATGATGATGATGATGATGATGATGATGATGATGATGATGCAGTGCACTTGATGGAGTGCACTCGATGGAGTGCAGTGGCCTTTGCAGACAATCTTCTGGTGGGATTGCAACTCCCTACACTTCAAATGACTCGGAATGGCTGCGGGGGACACTTTTGTGATCATCTCATCAGTATGAGGTTTTATCCTGGATAGGCTTCACACTCACCGGACCGTAACCCCGCAGATTTTTATCTCTGGGGTTATCTCTATGATAATATCGCTCAACAGAATCCCCCGACTCATCTTGAAGTGAAGAGGGCTATCACAGCCAAAATCAAGTCCACAAATCAAGGGGTTTAGAGATAGAGCCCTAACCCATAACCATATATATTCTAACCCTAACACATAACCATATATATTCTAACTCTAACCCATAACCATATATATTCTAACCCTAACCCATAACCATATATATTCTAACTCTAACCCATAACCATATATATTCTAACCCTAACACATAACCATATATATTCTAACCCTAACCCATAACCATATATATTCTAACCCTAACCCATAACCATATATATATTCTAACCCTAACCCATAACCATATATATTCTAACCCTAACCCATAACCATATATATATTCTAACTCTAACCCATAACCATATATATTCTAACTCTAACCCATAACCATATATATTCTAACCCTAACCCATAACCATATATATTCTAACTCTAACCCATAACCATATATATTCTAACCCTAACCCATAACCATATATATTCTAACCCTAACCCATAACCATATATATTCTAACCCTAACCCATAACCATATATATTCTAACCCTAACCCATAACCATATATATTCTAACCCTAACCCATAACCATATATATATTCTAACCCTAACCCATAACCATATATATTCTAACCCTAACCCATAACCATATATATATTCTAACCCTAACCCATAACCATATATATATTCTAACCCTAACCCATAACCATATATATATTCTAACCCTAACCCATAACCATATATATATTCTAACCCTAACCCATAACCATATATATATATTCTAACCCTAACCCATAACCATATATATATATTCTAACCATAACCATATATATATATTCTAACCCTAACCCATAACCATATATATATTCTAACCCTAACCCATAACCATATATATATTCTAACCCTAACCCATAACCATATATATATTCTAACCCTAACCCATAACCATATATATATTCTAACCCTAACCCATAACCATATATATATTCTAACCCTAACCCATAACCATATATATATTCTAACCCTAACCCATAACCATATATATTCTAACCTTAACCCATAACCATATATATTCTAAATTTGCATTACCAAGACTACTTGAAGAAGGAAATATAACTTTGACCAAGTGGGGTACAATAATATTGTGGGGGTCTGTGTTCGTGCCAGAAGACTTTATAAAGTTAGGTATGTTTATATGTACAGGATTCACTCCTAAACTAATTAACCGATCATTATGTATTTTTGAAACACAGCTTCTAGGCGTAAGGGTTCCAAATGTAGGCTACATTTATTTTAATTTAGTTTAATGCAAAGGGGATAAAAAGGGGATTGAAGCCCTTCAAAAATTCAGATACCTCCAACTTTTGTGAAATTTTAAAAATAGGTATTATTGATCTATGGATCAAATTTAATGCAAATCTGAAATATTTTAATTTTTAAATGGGAGGTTTAATCCCTAAATTTTAGTTTCTTTGGAGTATTTGAAAGGGTTTTTAGTGGGCATAATATGGGCACACAAGCTCCCATTTAAAAATTAAAATATTTCAGATTTGCATTAAATTTGATCCATAGTCATTAGACACAAATTAAGCAAGATTCGTTGAATTTTAATTTCTTCTTGAGACACCCCTTAAGCTTAAACCTTAAATTTTAGACATTTTCTAGAATCAAAATGACGTAATGGATTTTTATCAAAATGAGAATAAGGATTCTAGACATAAAGTTTTCATCTTTGTAATGGTGCAGTGGCATAAAGGGCTCTCTCAGAACAGATGCTCACTTTAAGTGTTTGCGTTGCGCCGGCGCAGCAAGACCAATAGATGGCAGACCACTGACAGAGTTGGATACTGGTGACGACAAGTACTGATGGAATTCTGTTACTTTGGAGACGTGTTGTCATCGGGTAAAGACTGTGAACTCGCGGCAGCTACACGTTGCAAGTCTGCTTGGAGACAGTTGCTACCAATTCTGACAAACAGATACCTGCCAGCATCTATGAGAGGTCGTGTATACTCCTCATGTGTCAGAAGTGTGCTCGTGTATGGCTCCGAAACCTGTGCTGTCTCTGCCGGCACGCTAAAGAAACTGCACCGTAATGACAAGGCAATGATCAGATGCATTTTCGTTCTCTGCTCGGGCAGGTCAACTTGAAAAGCCTCGCGGACATCATGTAGAAGAGTAGACTGCATTGGTTGAGCCACGTTGAGCGCTGCATAGTTGGATTGCTAAAGCCCGACAGTTGAACGTTTCAGCAGAGAAGACTACCTCTAGCAGACGCAAGTTGTCTTGTAAAGACGTGATCAAACGTGATAAGAGAGCGTTGTGTATGGATTCCGTCGAGTCTCACTAAAGACAAGAATGGAGGAGAAGACTTAGATCGAGACTGGACAATCAGGCCCCACCCTCATCAGAGGATTAATTGTAGCCTGATTCAACAAATAAACCGGTTGATGATGAATGAGATATAAAAGTGGTGCAAAACTGTTTGTGGAATTAATTTTACCCATCCTGGGACAGGTATTTTTCTAGCTGGACAGCGAAAAGAAAGCTGGGTGCCCTAGGAAGACATAGAAAGAAACCATCAGGCAAGACTGTAAACAGTGGCAAATGAACACAGTCAATCCCCACAATCGTGATCACTGGAGACGTAGTATAAAGACAGCCAGACAACGTCGAACTTCTTGTCAAAGGGAACACCTAGCCGATAAACCTGGATAGTGAGTGTGTGAGTGATAATACATTATATTCACAATATTTGTTTGTTTTCTTTCGTTAAAAAGTTCATATTTGACTTATAAAAAACAAAACAAAAAAAAACGTGGAAATATCCACACATAACAGAATAATTAATTCACACCAACCGTTATTCTCTTATTCTACTTTTTTTTTTATTCTATTTTTTTCTTTTTTCCTCTTTTTTCATTATCACTCCTTATTTTCTTAGGAGTACCAATCTATCATATAGCCATACATCAATCGGTATGCGTTCAGATTAATGATGACGACATCAACAGAATTTGATGAAAAATTGTGATAAAACTGGTTTTATGTTATTGTTTTTTTTTTATATTATTAAATGAGGAACTATTTCGAGTTAACATCTATTTAGGATTATATCATGTAATCAGAAAAAAAATCACGTTTGAAATGTGTAAATATGCTAGAATAATCGACATTTCAACAAAAAGGAACTGGCGCCATGTTGTTTTTTGTATCGCTCAAGACGAAAAAAATATTAAAACGTTTTTTTTTCCCTATTACTACGTAATACTAAATTGATTTTAACTCTAAAATGTTCTTAATGTCATAATCTTTAAAAATATATATTATCGCCTATACATTAATTTTATTCAACTTTTTAAAGAAACTGTTTATGTCGTCAATCTGAACGTTTACCCATCAATCTTGTTATGAAATTCCTGAGTTTGACAAGATGCACCTGAAGACGGGCGGAGGTTACATCGTTCGAAACGTTGTGAGAATAACATCCAAGATGAGAACAGTTGTCCGAATAATCCCAATAATCCAAATTATACATCTTCATCTCAAAAATTCGGAACCATAAAAAAAACATTGTACCCTGTGATTTTGAGGGTAATTTCTTACAAGACCGAAGCTTTGGACTCCGAAATTTTTTAACACGATTTCAAAAGTGAATAACATTTTCGATTTCTTTCTTGTTTCTGCTCTGCATGATTGAAGTGTTTTAAAGTAAAAAAAGAAAAAAAAAAATTGGCCTTGACAGAAACGACGGGGTTTCCCTTTGCAAACGGTAAGTCACTTATATGGGATGCGACTTGTGCCGACACTTTTGCGGCATTGTCAGTGATAGAATCGGCAACAAACCCTGGACATGCAGCATCGTCAGCAGAGAGCCGCAAGCGGTCAAAATATGCTGATCTTCTCGACAGATTTGTGTTTAAACCGATCGCCGTGGAGACCAGTGGAGTGATAGGCTCTGCCACACGCCGCTTCCTCGGCAGCCTTGGTCTGTTAATGAAGTGCCACACCAGAGACAATTGTGAATTGACTCGGCTTTACGAGCGCCTCTCTATCGCCATTATTCGTGGAAATGCCTTTAGTTTGCTCTCGGCCTGCCAAGCCAGCCGGACATTTGATGAAACTTCCTGATGCGTGCATGTCGGTTTTGAAAAGGGACATTTTATTCATTCTTTTTTTTTTTAATGAATATTGAATAAATATATGTTCTTATTGCTCTAAATCTTCAAAAAAAAAGAAAGAAAAAGGGAAAGCGTTAATGAATTTTGTCTTACTTCTTTTTCTTGTTGTACAAAGATTTCCGTCTTTCGATTATTTTCTTCTTGCATTTTGTCTCTCGCTCGTTGCATGGCTGTGTAAGTATCTTGAAATGTTTGGCCCTCTGTTAAAAAAGAAAAAGGAAAGGGTTTCAGCTAATAAAATTATCATTGACAAATTTTCAAATTCTTTAAAAATAAAGATTTCTTTTATGTTTTGAAAAAAAAAACTTTAAAAAACTGTCCAATTTCGATCTCAAAACTGAAAGAATTCTAGAACAATGAAATGAATTTGAAATTTAATAAAAAAAAAATTAGAAAATAAATTGAATTGGTGTTAGTTCAATAAAGGAAATGTGTAACGTTTATGTTATTGCTCTAACAGTGGGAACTCTATCCCGGTGTTGCCCGGGAAAATTTAGAAATAAATAAAGACCGGAAAATCTCTTTTCACCTCAAATGTTAAGCCTTTATTTATAACAAGAAATATTTGTAAAAAGTATCAGGTTGGAAAGAAAGTAATGTCGTTTTTGTCCAATTTCATCTGAAACATTACCATCAGGGCATTTTTAATCTTTACAATAATTTCCCTCATTTTCTATGACTTCCATCCAACGATCAACTAGCTTCTTGATGCTATCTTCAAAAAATGTCTGATTTTTAAGAGAAAAACAAATTTAGGTCATTCTTGAGTCGATCGTCATTTTCATAAATTTTATTGTTTAAGTGATGCTGCAACGACCGGAAAAGATAGTAGTCAGATGGAGCAATGACAGGTGAATAAGGCGGATGAGGCAAAACTTCCCAATTGAAACTCATGACCTTTTCCTGAGTGAGTTTTGCTGTGTGAGGTTTCGCGTTATCATGCTGAAGCACTACACCCTTCATATTGGTCGTTTTTTTGTTAGAGCAATTCTTAGATCATCCAGTTGCGAACAATATTTTTTCTGCTGCGATTGTTTGATTAGGCTCTAGTAACTCATAATGAATCAGTCCTCTCATGCCCCACCATAAAGAGAGCATAACTTTCTTTGGGTGTAGTCCTTGTTTTGGAACAGGCTGTGGACTTTGGTTTCGGTCTAACTATTGGGTATTCTTGTAAAGAACCCATATTTCATCTCACAATCACAATTCTTTGCAAAAATGGTTCTCGATGATTCCTGGAAAGCAAAGACGTGCAAACAGTCAATCTTTGATTTCGGTGAGCGTCGGTCAGAGTCCAAGTTTTGAAACTTTTCCTAACTCGTGAAGGCATGAAATAATTGTGGTATGGGTTGTATTGAATTGTTGAGCTAATTCTCTGCTGGTTAACTTTGGATTGGCCTCCACAGCGTCTTTAATGGCGTTTTTATCAATTGATTTTGGCTTTCCTGAATGCCGCCGATCTGACAGGTTAAAGTCTCCAGAAGAAAATTTTGCAAATCACCGTTGACCTTTTCGATCATTCAGAACATTTATCCCATAGACAGTTCCAATATTCCTTTTAGCTTCTGCAACTGAATTTCATTTTTTGAATTCATAGAGCATGCAATGTCTTAGATGCTCCTCACTAATATCCATTTTTTGACAGCTGAGATTGTTAAACTTAATATTTTCCAACTAATTACTATATCTGAAAGGCAAAGCAAGATATTAAGACACCAATTCACCAAAAAATCTAGAACTGTGAAGTAAAAAATACGACATTACTTTCTTTCCAACCTGATACTTAGACGGGGAGAGAATGCACAGGTGATATAAGACCATCGTCACTTCTGCCATTGCAAAAATAAATGATATGAGTAAAGGTTTTGGTGGTGCATGCGAATGGCAGACATTGCAGCTGTTAAATGCTCGATCAAAGGGAAAAGGGGGCCACAAAGGAATTTGAAAATATCTGATTTTGGATTTTGAGGCCACACAAAATCTTATTTCTCTTTGAAATGAAATAAGTGCCTCCTCTTAAAAACAGAGAATCATGCCGAGACCAGAAAGTAATGTTCTTAGATTGTCTCCATGATAAGCCTCTTCTGAGTAGACTGTCTCTAATGGATATCTCCAGCAGTCAGCCCTTGGATGGTCGAATGGTGACCAGTGATAAAGACTGGAATTCAAGATTTCCAGTCAGAAGGAAAGGATTCCAGGAGATGGGAAGGGAAGAATTGGTCCCCTGGGCATGACAGGAAGTTGGGTTTTCTGAGAGAGCTGGCAATCAGGAAAGCTGCGCCCATTTTGGGTCTCTTAGCTAAAGGACTGTGTTGATCGGACTTATACTTTATTTTGCTGAGGTAAAAGATCTCATTTAGCAAGTCTGCCATTCAACCTGAGAACACAAGTATCTTTTGTAACCTCCAACAAATAAACCTGTTATTTGTTATAGACTGAACTCATGGTTTTACTTGGGATGAGAATTCTTTGTTGCAGCATTGACTAAAACGATCAACAACTTTTAACCGGCACAATGAGTGGGGGCGATCGCAGTCAGTGCAGTGAACGCACTCATGCAGGTTCATATAAATAATCATTTATGGAGGTAAATAATCATATTAAAAAGTAAACAACATAATAATGAGCAGTAGAATATATATATATATAAATATATATATATATATATAAGAGGTTTATGTAGTTTGCTTGAAGCATTGTTTACTTGTATATAGAAATGTGATACTTAGAAGGCAATACAATACAGAGGTGTGACGGATAGACACAAGTTGGAGCAAATAAGACATATAATGGTGGAACAAGTTAAATAGTTTCACCCTTAATACAATGTATACATACATACACATATATATATATACATATACAGCAAACTACCAATTTCTATTATACATATATATATATTTATTTTTTCACACACACATATATCTGTCTATCTATACAATGTTATGTAATACCTGTCTGGTGGAAACTCCGTATGATATATTTCACGAACTCTTCTCTTCTTCAGAACCATGCTCAACTCAAGTTCACGCTTGAACTTGAGTTGAGCATGGTTCTGAAGAAGAGAAGAGTTCGTGAGATATTATTTTATATATATATATATATATATATGATCTAAATTTTACTACAGCTTTGAAACACCGTTGAAATGATAAACTTTGAAATTTTAGAATCAGCCAACATGACACGTAATTTTGTCCAACAAATGAAATATTTATTAAATCACTTTTTTTTAAAATCCAAATTTTCGGTTTTAAAAACACCTTATTCATGGTACAGACAATATTTTCCTTTTTTTTTCATAGTCGAAGTCTTACGGCGTAGCCGAAGATCGACGATCTTCTGGTGTTATTGAAGAGACTGTTTTTTTTATGTCCGATCTGTAGTGAAGCGTGTGTACAATAAGATCGCTTCACTACAGATCGGACATAAAAAAAACAGTATCGTCGATCTTTGGTTAAGCTGTAAACCTTCGACTGAGAAAAAGAAAAAAAAGGAAAATATTGTCTTTACCATGAATAAGGTTTTTTAAAACCGAAAATTTGGATTAAAAAGAAAAAAAAATATTGTCTTTACTATGAATAAGGTTTTTTAAAACCGAAAATTTGGATTTAAAAAAAAAAAAGATTTAATAAATATTTCATTTATTTGACAAAATATTGCGTCATGTTGGCTGATTCTAAAATTTCAAAGTTTATATATATATATATATATATGTAGGTATTAATAATTTAATATTTATTTATAAATATTATATATATATATATGTAGGTATTAATAATTTAATATTTATTTATAAATATTATATATATATATATATATATATATATATATGTATGTAGGTATTAATAATTTAATATTTATTTATAAATATTATATATATATATATATTTATATATATATATGTAGGTATTAATAATTTAATATTTATTTATAAATATTATATATATATATATATATATATATATATATATATATATATATATGTAGGTATTAATAATTTAATATTTATTTATAAATATTATATATATATATATATATATATATATATGTAGGTATTAATAATTTAATATTTATTTATAAATATTATATATATATATATATATATATATATATTCAACTTTGTTATTGGCCTTTGGGCTGGGATCAAAGTGTAGTATCTGTTCTGATGGATACTACACCCTATAGACCGGTATCGTCTTTGCCTTCGGGCCTTGATTCCGCCGGTCTGTGGGTTTGTCCTGTGCAGTTCTAGGAGGTCCACCCTCCCAGGCTTTGCCTTCTCACTCTTTGAGAAGGGGTTAGTTTATTGCTAATCGCCTAAGGCTCCCCTACCGGGAAATGCCGATGGGGTTGCCCAGGCATTTTTTGTAGGCCAGAGTGCTCATCTTCTCGGGTGCTGGCTTTTCAGATCCCACTTTCCCGACCTTGTGTCACATCTTACCGCTGTGGGAGGACGATAAATACATATATTCAGTATTTACTTCAACAGTGCTGAATATGTGAGTAGAGCTTAGTAACGTAATTATCTTGAAAAAAAACAAGATGGTTGTTTTTCAACGGATGAAAAAGATAAACAGAAAATGGAGGGAATTTCGGCAACACTTTTCCCGGCAGCCAGCGGCCGTCAGCGCCAAATGGCTCAATCGCAGTCATTTAAAAATAAAGAATAGTCTTCAATATTAAAGATAAGCATATAATTGTCTCCCCCCCCTCGAATACATTTTTTTTTGGTTTACTTTTATTTTTCTACTTTTCCACCCAAATGGCTCAAGTGACTCAATCGTAGTCATTTAAAAATAAAGAATAGTCTTCATTATTAAAAATAAGCATATAATTGTCATCTGATTGCCCCCCCCCACCCCCGATTACAATTTTTTTTAGTATCTTTTATGTTATACTTAATCTTTTGCACTTTAAGGACAGCGCTGATATAATAACGTTATTATTTAAAAACCCATTATAAATGAAAAAAACAAAACACCCATTATAAATTAAAAAAAACAATAGTTCACATATATAATATATATATATATATATATATATATATAATTAACTTGTTACAAATATCCAGGGGGTATAAATCCGAAGGAAGTTGAAACCGGGTTTATGAGAGTGCTCAATGAAAATCCAGAGCAAAATATATTTTTTGTCGCAATTAATGGAATAAAATCACCAACAAATATATATATATATATATATATATATATATATATATATATATATATATATATATATATGAAATATTGTTTTTTTTATTATTTATAATGGGTGTTTTTTTATTTAAAAAGTGCTACCCGGGAATTTTTATCTTGAAGAATTTAAATAAATGAAGTAAAAAAAAAAAAAAATTATGTTTGCAAAAAGTAAAGATTTACGAAAAAAGTAACTTTTTAATTATTATTTTTATCTCATGATCTTTCAATGGAGCCTAATGAACTCCGTCAAGTCCACCGATTATGTTTACTTAAAAAAAAATCTCTCCGATAAACTATCAAAATAATTGCCTCCGTCCAATCTTGTAACAATACAGAGCGGACAGGGAGGGGGGATCCAATGAATTTCAAGTTTCAAGTAAACGAAAACAAAGATTTCCGTCAAAAAAAGAAAAGAAAATTGTTGTTGTCTAATAAGAGACAATTTGAACCTATTTTGCTGGAAAAAGAAGAAAGTTTTCGACTTGAGATTTCAGTGAATTTGATTTACAAAACTGATAAATTATTAGACTTGTTCATCTTCGACTGTAAATAATGGATTTTGAATGTGAAGGAGTGTGATTAGATAATTGAATTACTCTTACGCAAGGAAAACCTCAGCGTGCTTGAAGTGCACACTGTAGAGACGGAGTGAAAAATAACCTCTCGGAAGATTTCAAGTTTTGTTTATCCATTTTGTACAATTACTTTATATATATATATATATATATACACACATATACATACACATATACACACACACACACACACACACACACACACACACACACACACACTATCCGTTCCCAGACGGATATAAGCAATAAATATAGCATGAATTTTTACGTTTTTTTATCTTTCTTGGGGGGGGGGGGGGGAATTCCCCCACCCTCGCCTAAATTTACAAGTACTTTAATGGGTTGTGCTCCGATGAACTTGCTGCTCTGGTGCCCCCCCCCCCCTCGACGTAAATACACTAGATCAACCCTACAATCAGCTTAATCCCATCCATTTACCGTGAAGGTCCCCAGATGCCAGAGAGCCTTCTACTCCAATCGCTTCGTTCCTCGTGCTGCCGGACCATGGAACTCCCTCCCTGCCTCCTGTTTCCCCGACTGTACCGACATGCAGAAATCTAAAACTAATGTAAACAAACATCTCGCTGCACATCTCCCAACTTAGGATGACCCCCAAAACTTTCACCCTAATTCTCAATAGCCCCATACGTCTACCTGCCTTGTTTTGTGTGAACTATGTTAAAAAGAAAAGAAAAAGAATATAATTCTACTCGGTCATGGTTGATAGAGCAAGAACAATCAACCCCTGATGATTAAATAACAGTTTCAGTTTGAAAGTCCGTAAATTTGTGGAATGAGAAGAATTAACCCTCAACAAATGTCATTTTGTTTCTGGCATGTCGAGTTTCCAATCCCAGACTGACTAAAAATCTCTCATCCTCTCTTCCAGGTACATGTGACATCATAAGTGCTGGATTCCACACGGAGTCAACATTCACCAAGGTTCAGCGCATTGACCTTTGCTGACCTTTTGGCTGTCATATTTCCTGTAATTCTCAACACATTTTCTGATCTACCCGTTCAATATATAACACTATGTCACATCATTAAACTAACCAATGCGAGGCTGGACTAATCCTATCGACACTTGTTTTGCAAAATTTCAACTAATAATTAAAAAAAAATGCAAAAAAAAAACCTCTTGAAGACCTTGATATAATAATTACCACTTCTACCCAGTCATGGCCGACGGAACGAAAACAATCTAGCCCCGTGGATTAAATAAAAAGGGTTAAGTTCGAAATTCTGTATAGGTTCCCCTGAGTTTGACATAAAAATTCCCAAGTTCGAAAAGATGCACCTGAAGAAGGTTGGACGTTACATTGGCCGAAACGGTTGAAGGCATTGGTTAGCAACAGTCTTCTGGAGGTTCAATCCTTACTACAGGCAGTCTGTCTATCTGTCTGTCTGTCTGTCTGTCTGTCCATCGGCGAGAATTTTTGTAAACGTAAGGGAGGGGGGGGGGCGGTTAATTACTATTTAATTTTTTTGGGGGGAGGGGCAAAATATAGTGTGGGATCTGCGTTTGCACTCGATTTTTTTAGGGGGGCCGGGGGCAAATCCCCCCCATTTTTTTTTTCCCTTTTTAAACAAAAAATATTGGGAGACAATTTTTTTTTTTTTTAACTAAAGATATTTTTGGTCTGAAACAAAGAAAATAAATGTCTCACCACCCAAGAACGTGGCAGCCTAGCAAAAATAAACCACCGTTAGGGAGTTTTCGCTAGTCTATTATATAAAGAGTAGTTATCGGTGTGTATGTCCAGCTAAAACTACAAAACAAACATCCACAAGTTTGCATTTTCTTGATCGGCGTTGCCCCGGATGGCGAATATCTAAATTAAAAAAAAAATATTCATTCATGTACCCTAAACTGGCACAGATTTTGTCATCGGGGTTGGGGGGTGTCTGTTTTCCAGCAACTAACTAAAGGGAGGTAAAATTTTTTTTTTTTCACAGAGTTAATTCCTTTATGCTGACTCATTCCTAGAGTTGTATGTGTGTACGTGTCTGTCCAGAGAGAGGAATAGGTTGGATGGAGAGGAAAGAAGGGGAAACGAGGGAAAGAAAGAAAGAAGTTTTAGTAGAAATATGTTACACTTTTGCCCTGGGCAACGCCGGGTATCCCTGCTTGTAATAAATAAGAATAACATAGTTAATGCTTCAACGTGGTCATGGCTGACAGAACAAGAACAATCTACCTATGTGAATTAAATAAAGGGTTCAGTTAAAAATTTCTTACAGGTTCCGAATTCGACATAAATGTTCCCAAGTTCATAAAAAGATGCAACTGAAGAAGGTCAGAGGTTACATCAGCCGAAACGTTGTGAAAATGATAACCGAGATGAGAATAGTAGTTCGAATAAGCAAAGTAATACGTAAACGACATCTTTTCATTTCGCAGGAAGAAACTTTGCCCTAGCCCTAACCCTAACCCAATCCGAAAGTGGGAAATGCTTGAGAAGACAGAAAAATTGTCGAAGCTTTTAAGGCAATTAATCTTTTCGGGTCGTAAAAGATGTCGCCAGCCATTTCCTTGAAAGCATCCATCAATCTATCACGAGATCAAAACGACAACGTCCACCTTCGTCATTTTATCCCCATCAAAATAGATCATTCTAGACACTTACAATGAAAACATCTCAAATTACAAAAATATTTTCCTTTTTTTTTTTCTTTTTTTTTTTTTAATGTAAAAATGGGTCAGCGCTTATCGAGACCTAAAAAGCCACTTGAGGATAAGGGTTGAGTTTGTCAGGTGAGACAACACCTTGAGGATTGGTGATTGTGCTCCGATGAACTTGCCCCCGTGACGTAAATACACTCAATCAACCCAACAATCAGCTAAATCTCATCCATTCACTGTGGAGGTCCCCAGATGCCAGAGAGCCTTCTACTCCAATAGCTTCTTTCCTCGTGCTGCCGGCCTCTGCTCCCCTGACATGCAGAAATTTAAAACTAATGTGAACAGACATCTCGCTGCACAGCTCCCAACATAGGATGACCCCCAAAACTTTCGCGCTCTTGTATAAGCAGTAACCGATCTGAGGGAGATAACTCTATTTTTCTTAGCCGCCGCTATTCCGAATTAACTTATACTTTGGCAAGGGAGATAACTTTGTTTATTAATAAAAAACATGTTACGGTTTTGAAATGCGTTAAAAAGCCTAACCCTAACCCCTAACCCTAAGCTGAACCCTAACCCGTTCAAAATAACTTTTAAGCACTTTTTATTTACATGCCACAAATTGTATACACTTTATATAAACATAAAAAGAAAAGTTATTTTCTTTCATGCTGCGATAAACAAAGTTATCTCCCTTGCCAAAGTATAAGCGAATTCGGAATAGCGGCGGCAAAGAAAAATAGAGTTATCTCCCTCAGATCGGTTACTGCTTATACAAGAGCGCCAAAACTTTCACCCTAATTCTCAGTAGCTACTTACGTCTACAGTGGCGGCCTGCCTTGTTTGGGGTGAACTATGATATAAAAAAATGATTCAAACTAAGTAGAATTTGCTCATTTAAAAGAACGGCTCAGCAAGAATTTGCTAACATTGGACTTGAAGACGACCATGTTATAGTCAGCTGGGAAGCAGCCCAGTGGTCTTGTGTTCCACAGATAAATAGTTCTTGGAAAGAAACTTTGCTCATGGAAGTTATGTTTAGGTACACAGGAAGAAAGGAAAATTATTTACAGTGGTTGTAGTTGACGAGTTCTTGCTGTGAATATTTTACAGAAAGGAACCATAGATAGGAGCTCAGTCGAGCACTTACTATGAAAATAACGATAGAGCAGAGAAAGACTTACAGCCTCTTTTCTCATTAAAATAAGGTTTACTGAACAAAAGTTTCTATGAAATGAGAATATTTCATATTCCATCTTATGGTGACGCACTGTAGGAGTTTCTTCTCCAACACGAGCGCCGCCATGTTGAATATGCTGTTATCTACGATAACACAATGTCAGAATAAAAAAAGACAATAATGAAAAAAAGATAATAATTCACAATCTTTATTTATATTAAATTAGTTGTTTTTTTTATACTGATGCGTCACTGCTTATCGAGGCCTGATGGCCACTCGAGGATAAGGGTTAAAGAGATCGTCAGCACACGGGGACTGGAAACAATATGGCAGAAGAATACTAAAGAGGAATTGATTATTCAAGAGGACGACTCAACAAGTATTTGTTTACATTAGACTTGAAGATGAAAGCAGACTCGTGGTATCTTGTTCCACAGATGGAAAAAAACTTTATTCATGGAAGTTCAATTTGGTGTTCGGTATTGAGAGAGAAGGGAAAGTTTGGTGTAACTTCGGAAAAGACTTAAGGAAAAACAAATAAATAAAAATAACGCCATACTGGTATTATGTATGTGACCGTGACGGAACAAAGACATCGTACACCAAAAATTACGTAAATTGAACAAGTAGTTTTTTTTTTTTATCACACATAATGAAATTTTGTCATATTTTCCCATGCTCGCTTGTCACGTCTCCATCTTTGGAAAACAAGGTACGTAAGTCAGCCCAGCGTTACAAGCCCAACTTGTCGTGACAAGCGAGCGTGGAAAAAAAAATGACAAAATTTTATTTTCTGTGATAAAAAAAACTACTTGATCAATTTACGTAATTTTTGGGTGTACGATATCTTTGTTTTGGTCACACACATAATAATACAGGTCTGTATTTATTATTTGTTTTTCCATATTGAGGTTTTTCCGAAGTTGCACCCAAAGTTCTTTGCTGTGGTTGTAGCGAATAGATTTCTTACTGTGAATGTTTTACGGAGGTGGGGAACCAGGGATCGGAGCTCAGTCGAGCACCTACAATGAACATATCGATAGAGTAGAGAGAGACTAGCAACATCTTTTCTGTGTGAAAGAGGCTGTAGGGACGAGAAGAGATAATTCCCAACTAGATTACGAAGTCAGGTACTGATATCGATTCTGAACCAGTTTTCGCGAGGTTCGCCCGAGTGTTGACGAGCCAAATGGTACCAGATGACAATTTTAATACGGTGCTGCGTCCTGTGATTGTAAGTTATATTTTCAAGAAATTTTCCAAAAGAAACAACAAAAAAAAACAAGCAAAACATAGCGAAGTTACTGTTATTAAATAAATATTGTTTGTTATTTTGATACGTTGCTGCGTCCTATAATTTTTAGTTATATTTGCAAGAAATCTTTTAAACAACAAAACAAATAAAACAGAGCGAAATTACTGTTGTCAAATAAATATTTTTAACCCTAAACCCTAACCCTAACAACAACAAAAAACAAAACAAGCAAAATATTATTATCATAGGACGCAGCACCGTATTAAAATTGTCGTCTGGTACAAATCGGCTCGTCAGCTCTCGGGTGTTTGCGTAGGACCGTTGAACGCTTCCGAGTCGAACCTCACGAAAACTGGTTCAGGATCGATATCAGCACCCAAAGTCAATTTTGTACTTCATCAAGACAAGAAAAAGTGCTCCAAGCAGCACCTCCCCAGATATGATAGCAGTACCTCCCCATCTTAGGACGTATCTGACAGGTAGAGGATTGCAACAGTAGTCAGGTACTTTCTGGAGCGATGGAATGATCCAACCATTTTCCCAACAACCTTAGCAACAGATTTGATGTAAGTCTTCCATTTCAGGTCTGGAGTGAAAGTCAGCCCTAGAAGTTTATGAAGGAGAGAACCGTTGGGTTAAGGTTAGGGTTAGGATTAACTCCTAAACTAATTCACGATTATTATGAATTTTGGAAGATTATTCAAGACGTAAGGGGTCGTAATGTGGGCTATACTATAAAAAGTGATAAAAATCTATTTGAGAGAAAGAGGGATAAATTAAGACCTGGACAGAGATAGGTTAGTTTGGAAGTCAATTTCTTAAAGCCGTCCAAGCATGTAAAACGAACGTTAAACAGAATATGATGATGATGATGATTATAATAAATATTTGATATTGCCAGAAATTGTCAAATCGATTCGTCTGAAGATGAAAAATGACGGGCAAAAATCGTCAATAACCGCGAGAAATCAATAATTATAAACGATTCTCTTTCTACGCAGTTTTTAGTAAACCCAGGTATCAACCAAAAAAACAATGTCAATCGAGCTGGAGGGGGGGGGAAGAATAAAAGAAAGAAATAAAAGAAGAAAAAAGAAAAGAAAAGAAAAAAAGAAGAAAAAAAAGAACGAAAAAAAGAAAAAAGAAGAGAAAAAAGAGGGGGGGGGGAGAAAAACCCAAGGTGAGTGAAAAAGATTCTGTTCTGGTAGCAGATGTTGCCAGCAATCAGCAGCAGCAAATGTGGCCACAGCTGCAACCGATTCAACATTTACAAAAGAAATGTTCGATTAAGAAAATAAAATAAAAAAGCTTTTCTGGCAACTAAAACAATGTTTAAAAAAATGTGCTGTTATCCAATATATGTATGCATATATATGTAAGATGAAAAAAGGAAAGCCTAAACCTATATGATTTATGTGTTCATCAACGTTTCGTCTTTATTGAAAGACTTCCTCAGGATGAAGAAAGCAATGTAGAAAAATCAATCATACAGAATATTAATTTTGATATGTCAGAAAGTGTTCAGACTTCGGCAAGGCTGTTGGTGTGAACAAGCATAGAATGAAAAATATGATTTTGGTTGTAGTGTTATCAGCCGTGGTCAGTCTCCTTCAATGAATGGGATTGATGGCTTGGACTTGTCAGTTTATGGCTATTTTAGCTAAGAAGATAACTGAGGTCAAAATATGGCTGCAGTAGGTGGGGTGGGGGGGGGGGGCTGAGTGTGTGGAAGCATGGGTCTGATGTTTATTCTAGACTGGGAGGGGAACCAAAACTTTTATTTTCAATAATCATATTCTGCATTTCAAAATAAGCAAAAAATTCTCCACATCTCTACTCTCTTATTATTTTTTCTTCCCCTCCTTTTCCCCTTTTCTCTTTTTCTTCTTTGCTCCCTTCCCAGTCTCATACTTCCACACACCATCGTTTCATTCTCATATAATTTCTTGATGGAATTCATGTATGTCCTCAACCCTCACTGGTTAGGTATCATTTTCATACATACACATGCCTGATAGACTTTTCCTTTGGCCGACAGTGGTAACGCTCTGCTGGTTAGTAATGGCAGTGTGACAAAGTATCCGGGGCCCCATGGGGATCGGGTACCCTGGTGACGCACTAGTTTGCATTTTGGTGGTGATGCTATGCCAACTGAGGGCCCTACGTGGAGACGAAGTGGAGATATAAAACTAGTATATATTTGACATAGAAACAAACTTAATCAGATGACAGAACGAGGCGCCAGTTGGTCTCGCAGAGTTGTGTAAGATAGTCAGAATTCAGTATCTCCGAAGGCAAGGTAACAGTCGCCAGATGAGAGGTGAAGATTATGGAATTCCATGATCGCAAATTTAATTCTGAAGTATCAATAAAGCGATATTATTCTCGGAAGGCTGTTTTAACTTCGTTAATTACGAGCCGGGTCGGCAGAGCGCCTCCAGCTGTGTGACAGAATAAGAAAGCGTTTGTTTTGGCGATATAACACCAAGCTAAGAAGTAGATCCCATTTATATTAGGGAGGGGCAGTGAGGCGTCCATCCCCACCCTCCTTGAGAGAGGAAGACACACAGGAATTAGGATGGCGGAGAAGGGATGTGTACGACCAATAGACATCTTCAATAAAAGAATGTGCGTTTTTCACGCACGAGCAGGAGAGAGGAGAGCCAGTTAGAGTTGAATTGTCGGCAGACAGAGTTGGACGGTCGCCCGGCATGCGCCAAGATGACGTGCGCCGAAAAAAACAAACCGGACGAAATTATCGCCTTCGCCTGTTAAGTGGTGACTTAAACAACGACTTGTGTAAAGAATTCGCACACACAGAGAACCAGCGAAATAACTTCGAAAAAAACAACAACCTTTGCTAAAGATATTTTACGAGTACGGTAGACATTAATCCAATGTAAAATCAATTCTTTTATTTTATTAATAATTACTCTTCTATACAAAAAACCCGACCGAGTTGTTGAACATTGTTCTTTTCTTTTTGTTCTGCTTTGAATGATCTTTCGCCCCCACAGAGCCAACCGGTTGCTGTTTGTCCAGTGATTGCTCGCTGATATAAACAGTTTTAACGTGGGAGTGCGTTTGTAGCTGGACGAGATGACAGGATTGGCGACATCATCATCATCGTCGTCGCCATCCCAGCCGAGAGAAATTTGGATATATATATTTTTTTTATTGCCACTATAACGATCGGCACGAGTGGGGTTCACAATCTGGCATCGCGACCAGAATATCACACCTTCGTGGTTGACGACCATCGGCACGTGTGGGGTTTATAGCAGAAGCTCCCTACCAAATATGGCTAAGATGCAGATTTCAAATCCGGCGGTTTGATGTGAAAACATGCAAAAGAAAAGTATATCAAAATTCCTTAAAAAAAAAAAAAGATGACCACAGAAAACATATGACTCCAAGTAAAAATAAATTTTTATCATCATATCGTGTTTATTGATCCTAACCAGACTGGACCGCCTGTATTTTACCCCCCTCCCCTAAAAATAGCACCCATGAAAATGACTTTGACAATTCAAGAAAAAAAAACAAAAAAACATTCAAATCAAAGGTGACTTGCTTCAAGAGAAAATTTCGATATTGTCAGACCAAAAAATATTTCGATATTGTCAGACCAAAAAAATATTTCGATATCGTCAGACCAAAAAAATATTTCGATATTGTCAGACCAAAAAAAAATTTTGATACTGCTAGACCAAAAATAAAATTTCAATGTTGTCAGACCAAAAAAAAATTTCAATGTTGTCAGACCAAAAAAAAATTTCAATGTTGTCAGACCAAAAATCCCATGTGCAAGTGAGTTAAGAAATTCAACAATCTTAAACGTTAACAGTAACAGATCCACTCATTCAATTCCAAGAAATGCGTGAATGGGAATCTGCACAGGTCATGATCCTTCACTTGTCATTCCGACCCTAGTCGCAGTGTCAATCATGTGGTCTCTGTCACTTGTTACAAAAAGATTCTCCCTTCAAAACGCAACCACAACTTCAGTTTAAAACAAGTTACAAAGTTTTATTTTGAGAGACATTACAATGATACTTGTTTTCTTCTACTGAACAAGAGACTTGCAAATCAAGACAAACATATCTTTCAACTGAACAGAATCCATTAACTTAAAGCCGATCTGTTTCTGAGAACCACAGAAGACATTTGTCCCTCTGCTGGAATATATATATAGATATCATCTGGATCACATCAGAGAGACCATTAGCTTCGGGTCCAAAGGCCCATCTGTCTCTGAAAAGCACACAAGGCCTCTCTCTGTCGTCCCTCTGCTGGAATATCACCATTAGCTTCGGGTCCAAAGGCCCATCTCTCTCTGAGAAGCACACAAACCCAACTGGCCTCTCTCTGTCGTCCCTCTGCTGGAATATATATATATAGATATCATCTGGACCACATCAGAGAGACAACTCGAAACTATCAGCTGTTAATCTATGGCCGAGACGCACAGAAACCAAACTGACCTCCCTGCCAACTCTTCTGGAATATATATAGATACTGGTATCATATAGAGTAGACCACACAGCCAGCCCACTTGAAAAAGCTAAGTTGCTTATCTATGGACATAAAAAGATTACTGCCTGGTGTGCCCTGTATCTGGAGTGACATTCATTTCCCCAAGACTCAAGTGACCCAAAATCACAGCATGGAACCTCTTATCCAAGAAGACATTATTATTCCAAAGGTCAGCCCATTAATTTATTATTATTATTTGTTTGTTATGCCTCCTTGGGCATCTCCCCTTTAACAATCTTCTCAATTGAACTGTTAAAAAAAATAAAACTCTTAGTACAGTATAAATACCCAGATCAAATTCTGTTAAATATTTCATTTGATAACTCCCAAAAGTGCCCCCTCAATTTCTCCCTCCTACCACTTTCTCTGAATTCATCCGACCTCATCTTAAACTGATCCACACTATTGCTGTTCTTAATCCGATCTGGCAACTTATTCCAAAAACTGTGAGCAAAAAAACTTAACTGGTTAACAGATCTAGTTTTTGAAAACTATCTAGAAATACTAAAAAAATGCCCACCATAATTAGAAATTCCATTTATTATCTTGAAAGTCTCAATCATATCACCTCTCATTCTTCTCCCCAGCAAAGTAGTCAATCCCAATTCGTCCAATCTCTCCCTGTAACTGCACTCATTTACTTTACTTATTAGTTTTGTCACCCTTCTTTGTATGCCTTCCAGTTACAATATTACATTCCAATTTCCATGTCTAGTCGCTGGAGCGCAGGCCTGGGTGCAGTATTCTAGATGACGTCTTACTCTTCGCTTAGTATTCCTCTCATTGCAGGTTTGTCGTCCATAGCATGCA
Organism: Sepiola atlantica; assembly: GCA_963556195.1. Classification (NCBI taxonomy): domain Eukaryota; kingdom Metazoa; phylum Mollusca; class Cephalopoda; order Sepiida; family Sepiolidae; genus Sepiola; species Sepiola atlantica. Next base: position 926,458 of record CAUVYP010000049.1, on the reverse strand, counting down.
CTGCAACTATACACTCCACTAAACATGCAGCATTGCACATGTCAATGCAGCATTGCACATGAGTGTGTCAAATGATTTGTAGAGTAATTTGCTTTGTAGGCATACATTTTGTAAATGATAGATTCTATTCAACCCATAGATGGAACCCTGGCTGGTACTACCGGGAGGTGATGGTGGTTAAGTGGATAATGACACAGAATGACTGGATGTGCAAAGTTCGAATCCAGTCGATTCCATAATATCACTTTCACTTAGGGATATTAGCAACCATTACGTGGTCCCTCCTGCAAGAATGTCGACAACAGAATCAAACCGGGTAACAAAGTCCTATCATTCTGATTCATACGAATTTACACCACTCTTCCGGGGTAAGAATGAACCTGAGAATCATATGAACCTCATAATATAAGGGGTATTTTCTCTGTGTGTGTGTACGTCAGTCAGTCACAATATCTTAACTTCTTTTAGAAAATATTGCATTAAATACTAAACTAGCGGGACCCGTGTAAATTACACGAAATGATGTTTTCAATACTAATTATTTTGTTCCTAACCTATAAACGCGGTTTTGTGTCCGTCAGACATTTTTCTCGATTTGATCGATTGACTAATTCCGATTTCGACGACTAAACCTTACTTTGTAAATGCTTTAGATTAAATTAAATTTGGCTCCAATTCATGAGTAGCATACAAAGATTCGGAAGGTCGTTGCTTTTGATGTAAGCGTGACACACAAAATAACAGACACGCTATCGTATTAATACGTGTCGTCCCGGCCGTCCCCTCCCTACCCCCCCCCCCCATAGATGTAGAAAAAAAAAATCTTAGAGGTTGGTTAGGATCAAACTATAAATCAGTCAAGCCGACGTAAAAAACCGACGTCAAAATCCTACGTTGCTAACCGTTGCACCAAATGGAAATACTTGAAAATATTACGAAAATTAGGTGACTTGAATGCTTTTCCAAATCTAGGTGCGGCACGCATGCGCAGAGCTTTTGATGTAAGCATGACACACAAACACACACTCTATCATATTAATATATAGATAATAAATTCTTAGCAAATCAATGATCGGAAATTGAAACAGAAACCGAAACCCCGGAGATCTTCAGTCTGTTCTAAGAACTGAGCTATTTAGAATTTCTTATGAATAATAGATCTTAAAACGTTACAGTAACAAAATAATTATAGCTTTGGCGTGACGTCATAGATTTATGATTTACGTCATGTTTCAAAACATGAATTCAAACATAAGTGATAATAAAAATAAATAAATAAATGAATGGTTAAACATCATCAATAGCGTTGGAAATTCTATTAATAGTTAAAAACAATATATTTTGCTTTAACTACGTATTCGTATTAAAAACTATTTAATGGATTTTCACATTAAAAACCGACTTTGTATCTATCTCTGACCTCGTGGGGAGGCAAGTAAATAGACACTGAGAATTAAAAGTATAATAAAAAATATATTTAAATATTTTGGGACTTTTAATTCGTAGTCTATTTTTCTAATAATAACTAACTTTGTAAACAAAATAAAAAAAACATTGCACAGAAAAAAACACTGATATATATTAAAAAAGAAAATGATAAATATGTATTAAAAAGTACAAAGTTTTTTTGTTTTTTTGTTTTTTTAAATAAAATGTGGGGTATGTAAACAAAAGATGTTATCTTTAAAAATCGAGAAAAGGTTTTCTGATATTAAAAAAGGTGAAGAAACGTCTTGTTTTTCATATTATTCCCACTACAATTGTATCTTTAATTTATATTTCATGAGTTTTTAAAAACAATTATTTAAATGGCGATTGTAATCGTTTTACAGCCAAAATGGCGGACAATGAATCAGCATCTTTTTTCTGATTTTTTTCCAAACTCACAAATGAGTAAGTATACCCAAATAAATTGTTTTAGTCTAAATTTCAAATTTACCGTAAATTATTTTCAAGGAAATACAGCTGGGAAATTAGTCCCAAACAATTTATTTGGGTTTACTTATTTATTTTTAAGGTCGGAAAAAAAAAAGCAGCCTCTTCATTGTCCGCCATTTTGGCTATGAAACGACTAAATCGCCATTTAAATTCTAAAACGTGAGTAATTATAAATAGCTAGATAACAGAAACATGCCATAGACTTGTGTGTACGCCTGTGTAGTTAGCGTTAAGAAAACAACAGAATCCCTATTTACTTGCTTACTTGTGTATAAAACAAAAAACAGAGTCGGTCCATTATTTTTTCATAATAAACTTTGAAAAACTTGAACAAAAATTATTTTTAAGTTGTCAAACTCAGAGGTAGTCTAATGAAATAGAAGACACACACAAAATATTTAGTTATTAATATGAAAGCGTTTTTTCTATTTTTGAGAAGGGAATGTGAATTCGCTATGCGGTTTAGTGAAAATTAAGTTAACGTTCGCCATTCAGCTAACGACTTGTTAAGAAATTTGCACGCCATTGAAATTTATCAAATATTTACATATTATACATAATTGTTTTTGTTTTTCTCCTGCATTTTAACCTGTTTTCCGTTTGTCTCTTTTTTTTTCACACATTTTGTCTACCACAGCATTTCATTTTCATGACTTATCATGTACCTTACTCCATATTATACATAAAAATAATTCTAAAACTATTATCTATATGAAACATAATCATGTACGTCGATATACCTTATCAATTTCGAAATATTCTTAGTTGACTTTGATCAATCCTATCTTTAGTGATACTAAAAACCCACATGACACTAGAGCTAGTCATCTGGGTTTTAATAGTTTATGAAATCTCAAGAATATCCAATCAAATTTAACCCTGCGCATTGGAATGCAAGGTATGAAACAGTTTTTCGCTTTCTGGATTGTCAGTTCGAGATATTTTTTAATTATTTTACTTGGAGTTAAAAATATTTTATGCATAAAGGCACATGGAACAACATCAACATCATTGTAATACTGATCTTATTCTTTTTTCATCCATATAATAGTTTTCAAAATCGGCCCACAAATGAGAGAGACATGGCTTGTTTAAGCACATTAGGTGCGAAATTTTGCTGATGTCCAACGAAAAGACATTATCGGCTTTTAATGCTAGCTTAAGTACAGTTACATAGGATTCACAACCTGTTAAATATTAGGCAAGAGGATGCGCTAGTACATAATTTGGTTAGTTGAAAAAAAGTTCAGTCGGGGTTGACTTGGTTGGCTCAAAGAGAGAGAGTGAGTGAAAGGAAGTATGAACATCTTATAAAATGCTCTGTTAAGATATGATCAACAATAATAAGTATTTATTATGATAAATACAACTGAAAAAGAATTACTTTAAAATGAGGACGTATTAAATTGTCTGTCACTGAACAAACGTCTATTAAATATTGTTTTCCCCAATGTTGGCAGATAAGTGCTTTCTAAAAATGATGTTTTGATAAAAGGAGATAACAAAGGACAGAGTTACTTCCCTTTTTTAATATAAAATAAATTAAAATATTTATTTCAGGTTACACAATTTTTCCTGGAGCTTTTTTTTTTTTACCACAAAAGCGAAAATTCAAAGAGGCAGGATCAGTTGTTTAACTGTGTACTAGTGTCACAGACACTAGTACTACAAACTTGTGGTCATACACTTCTTTAAACAATTCCAGAATTGTAGCAATAATTGGATGCCAGTGTGTTTAAAATAACATTAGAAACAGTATTTTTCCATGAGATAAGCTGAGAAAGTCTTTCTTTTTTTTTTTGAATCACACAAGAGAGAGTGAGCGAGCGATCATGCTTTGATACAGCTTTTTCCATACACCTACGGAGGGGGGGGGGGTATTATGTATGTACTAGCGAGACCTGTGGAAATTGCATTCTAGCTTTCTTCATAAAACATAATAGTTAAAAAAAGAAAAAAACAAAACGGTTTCACTTTTAATTCAATCACAAATATTTGCAACTGGAAAAAAAAAGAAAATTATCAGCAGTCGACTGTTTGTGACATTTTTTTCCCACAATCCGAAAGTGAGACACATTCCATATCTTCCACAAGGTCACCATTTTTTGTGTTAGTATCGTTGACAACACACACGAGTGTTGGAAAGAAAGACAATAGTAAAGAAACAGTTTGATTTACATACATAAAGTTTGTCAATGTCGAACATAAAAGGGCTTCAAAGCCTGATGTGATGCGTGTAACAAGTTTTCTTAATCCCAAATAAAATAGCTCATACATTGGCCAGAATAAGTCAAAGGGAGATAACCACTCGCACATCAGGCCAGGAACAAACAGCATATTAGGCCGAGGGAGACAATTTGAATAATTCTGCTGTTGTTACAATATATATAACTTCCATAATTTTTGGACAAGAGGAAAATAATTCGAATATCAGTCTAAGGAAGATAACTGATAATTCTCCGATTACAAATAGAACAAGGAAGCAAAAATAACTTACGGTATTTGGCGTAATACGCTCGATCCTTTCGTTTTTGCAACCATTTCGTAATATACGGTTCAAACCAATTGTACAAAACCATTAAAACAATAAGTCCAAACAAAAGAAACCAGCCATATTCTTCAAGGAATAACTTCCCTGAAAATAAAAGAGAAAAAAAAGAAAGATTAGCATTATTAACACAAACAGTCAGAGAACAGAATTTCTAAAGAAACCTCAAAATAAGTTAAAAAAATCACAATAAATGTTTGTATCTTGGTTTCTAGTTTATGGAATGTGATAAAATCTTGTGAAATTTTATACTTAGATCATAATTATTTTATAATTATTTCATAATTTTCATAATTATTTCATAACTATAATTATTTCATAACTATAATTATGTCATAATTATAATTATTTTATAATTATAATTATTTTATAATTATTTGAATTACATATTGAATGAGATTTTCAGTTTTCAATATTCTATTTTGCAGAATAAAAATTTCCACTAAGAAATAGAATATCTGTCCCATTTGAGGGTTCTTTCTTGATAAGGTGCAGAAACGTATCTTTAATTTGATTAGCCCCTCACCCTTTCTTCTTCTCTGCACCCTCTCTCTCTCTCACGGACGTGATGTTGCTAGTCTCAGTCTTTTCTATGGATACTATTATGGCATGTGTTCTTCAGAATTGTGTGATCTATTCCCTGCTTCTTTTGTTCCAGCTCGTTTGGTTGTTGGTCTAGTGGTCTCCATCAATTCGCTGTGTTGATACCTCCTTGTAATATAGCTTCCTATTCCAGTAGCTTCTTTCCAAGAACTGCAGGCTTGTGGAACTCTCTTTCTGCTGACGGTTTTCCTCCTTGGTCTTTCGCAGCTCTATTCTCATGAGGATTACTGCTGCTGCCCATATTAATAAATCACGAGAATGAAGCCGCGAATTCAGAAGCAGAAACTTTGTTGGGCAATTCGTTTATGTCAAGTTACTTGAATGAGGAGATTCGTGTTTGGGAGAATTGTTAATTACAATTCAAGAGTTGAACTTTTGAAAGTTGAAATCGTCATGTTTGATTTTTTTTTGTGTGCGCATTTTCAACTTTCTCTACTTACAATAAAAGTTTTGGGCTTGTATCTTTAATGGGTAAAAGGTTTGGTAAAGTGTACATTTGACCCATTTTTTCGGCCCAACTTCTAAATTGGGCCTCGGGTCGTGTTTACATGTCAGAAATAAGAGGTTTTTATACAATTTGTATGATGTCATGAATCATAATAACAAGTTTCAATGTGTTAGCTGCTAAAATAAAATTTATATGAACAGTTAAAGTTGCTCTTTTGTATCGTTTCCGCACAATTTTTGTGATGGTATTTGATCTTCACCAATGTTTAAGACTGGGTATATCTAAGAATTATTAATTCCATCTATATTATCTTTCTTTTAATGAACTATGGCATTTTATTTATGAAGAGTCTTTTTATCTTTAGTTATATGCGGTTTAAGTTGGTCCTTTGTTCAGTATCACACAAAACACAATGTACGACTAACTTTGAATGGTTGTAACTCATGGACCATACAGGGAATAAAGACCCCACATCAATCATACAGCGAAAGGAACCCCTTTCCTTCTTTATCGGTCACTTCCGGTTGACCTTTTACAAAACTTTTTTAATAAACAAACGAAACCTCAAAGCATCCGAAATATAGATTTTTTTTTTCTTTTAAAACATGTTGATATTTATATAGAGTGGGGGTATATATTATATATTTATTTTTTAATGTAGAGTGCATTTTTTTTAAATATTTTTTTTTTGATAATAAATACGAGTAATCTTAAACGAAACATTGCAGAATATTCATTTTAAAATGTTTTTGTGCCTCCCCACGAGGGCAGAATGCATAATAAAATAAAATCTTATCGCGTGCATCTTTTTTTCTTTTACTATACGTCTTAATAAACACAGACGATTCTATTTTTCATATGTATTTTAAGATATTTTTTAAAAATTAAGGAATCTTCCGTTTTGCCTCCTCATGAGGGCGCAGTTAGACTTCAAAAATAAGTTTCCAAACTGAGGCAATTTAAAGTTTTGTCCCAATCTACACTGCTCCATTTTGGGGGGAACTGGATTTTCCCTACATTAAAAACTGACCGTAGAAATTTATAAAATGATACATTTTTAATTTTAAAAAAATTACAGATGTTTGGCCAGATTAGGCACAAAGTCAGCTTTTAATGTAAGAAAAATTAAGCTCCCTAAAAAGGGGCACTCTGGATTGGGACGAAAATGAGAATTACCTTAGTCTAGAAGGAATTTTTATGTTCTTGTACGTTAACAAGTTTATTTAATCTTTTCAATAAGAAAATAAGCATAAAATGAAAAAAGAATTTAGGACGCTTTCGAGTCTGTCAGTAATTATTTCTAATTAAAGATATTTTTTAACACAATTAAAAAAACATTTAACTTGCTCTGAGTCTATTATTATTTTTAAATAGACCATGATCGTCGCAATTATTTTAATTGACTCAGTTATTTTCTTTTCTTGTAGTTAAATTAAGAAAACTATTTTTTTATTACATTCAGAAAAAAAATTCTGTTAACTAACATTGTTACAGTTTATTTTTATGTTCTTGTACGTTAACAAGTTTATTTAACCTTTTCAATTGATTAATTAACATTGATCGATTGATTAATTGTAATAAAAATTGTTTCATTGTTCAAATATTCTTGTATTTATTATACGTTTTCAGCGTCCCAATCCAATGTTAAATAGTTTCAAACATATGTTCATCTTTGATAATTAAAACACATAAAATTTACGATACTTATGTTTTTAGGCTCATTTGATCGGTCAAACTCAGTTAACTAAAAAAATGTTATCACTAACTAACCCAAGTCAGAAACCTTGAAAAAATGTTTTTTTATTATTAAAGATATGTTCACATTACATTTAAATGTGTGCATGTTAGTACAGTCAAGGAAACAGGAAGGGAATTCCAAAAGCTAGCAGTGAGTTCATCATTCAAACTACTAGGGCTAACATTCACAGAAAATATGTCTTGGAACAAATACATAGAAGACATTGCCAAGGCTGTTGCAAGGAAGGTTGTTTTGTTGTTTTGTTTTATGACATATCAACCCTTTTCGGGTTATTTAATGCCAAATATGATCATTTTGGTAAAAGTATTTATGCTTCAGATTTTTTATAAATTGAAGTATTTCATGGTGTTTGGTTTGGTTTGGTTGTGTTTTTTTACAGCATATCAACCCTTTTCAGGTTATTTAATGCCGAATCCAGTCATTTTGGTAAAAGGTTTTATACTTCAAGTTCTTTATACGTTCAAGTATTTATTCATGATGTTTGATTTAGTGAAAGGGGGGAAAGAGAGGGGGAAAGGAAGGGAGGGAAATTGTTTTTTGTTTGGGATTTTTCAGAACATGATTGAGTTTTCTAAAGAAAAAAAACAATAAAACATCAATGTTTGGTGCATTTTGGGTCAGGAAGCTGATATCTTCAGACAGCCTGATCTGGTAGCACCAGTACAAGGAAGGTGGGCTCCCTCTACCGAGCTAGAAAACTTCTCACACCTGCCAGTATCCTATTTCTCTACAAAGCCACCATTCGCCCAGTCATCTGGGCTGGTGTACCAAAGACTAGCTTCTCCTTCTTGGACAGGGTCCCAAAAAAAGAGTCTCTAATCTAATAGGCCCTTTACTATCAAGCATGCTCCATCCTCTGTCCTATCGCCACAATGTACTTTAATGGAATGTGCTGCACTGGTGCCCCCTCTACCTAAATACCCCCCTGATCAACCTGTCAGCCAGCAAGATCCCACCCCTTCACTGTTGAAGTCCTTAAATGCTGAAGAGCTTTCTACTCTAATAGCTTCTTTCCTCGTACTGCTAGCTTTTGGAATTCCCTTCCTGACATGCAGACATTTAAATGTAATGTGAACAAGCATCTTGCCGCACAATTCCCCATATAGGATTCCCCTAATTTACAGGAGCTCCCTACGTCTCAGTGGCCTTGTGCCTTGTTTGGAGTGAACTTAAGTAAAAAATTTTAAAATGTTCAATTCATGCGTCTAATAAACTGTGTACGTTTTCAGCGTCCTAAATTTTCTTTTCATTTTATGCTTATTTTCTGAGTGAAATCTAGTTACCCCCCCCCCACTGCATTATCAACTCCTTTGATACAAGCGCTGTATTTTTTAACTTGAAATAACAATTTCTAATCATCCAAACCACTGTTTTATTTTCAAATAATCAATAAAATATGTTTTTTTTGATTAAATATTTTTGATTAAAATTTACCCCAACAGTCAAATTCTTCCTCAATTAGTCTTGATTTTCATTATTTAAATCATATTCACATTTGATCATTTTTATTCCAATACGTAAAACCTTGCAGTTTTCTGCATTAAATTTCAATTTCCACCTCGCTAATGTTAACACATGGTTTAAAGTCAAAGTTTTTGACAAAAAGTAAAAAGAATTAAAATGATTAATGTTTTTTAACCGAGTTCACCCCAAACAAGGCAAGTTGCCACTGTAGACGTAAGGGGCTACTAAGAATTAGGGTGTAGGTTTATGGGGTCGTCCTAAATTTGGAGCTGTGCAGAGTGATGCTTGATCACATTAGTTTTAAATTTCTGTATGTCAGTACAGTCGGGGAAACAGGCTGGCAGCTCAAGGAAAAAAGCAATTGGAGTAGAAGACTGTCCGACATCTGGGTTAGGGTTAGAATTAGGGTTAGGGTTGCACGTAAAGTTCAGAATCCTCTTCAACATTATTCCAACTCTGGTTCTTCTTAGTGTGTCTTTGAAGTGTCATGCGGTCATACGACAGTTTCCCACTTTTTTTACACAGTCCTTTGCAATAGTGTTATACTCTATTTTATTTTTTTATTTTTTATTATGGAAATCGCTCCAGACATGGCATGAAGCCACTTGATGTAAGGAGCTAACAAGAAAAAATATGATAATCGCAAAGACAGGAGGCGCCTATTAGCCTTAGTCTTGAAAAAACCAAGGCTATAGGTAGGAGGAAACAGTCAGCAGGAAGAGAGTTTCACAAGCCTGCGGTTCTTGGAAATAAGCTACTGGAATAGGAAGTTGTGTTACAATGAGGTATCAAAACAGCGAATTGATGAAAATCACTAGACCAACGACTCAAAAGAGCTGGAACAAAAGAAACAGGCAATAGATCACATGATTCTGAAGAACACATGCCATAATAGTATTTATAGAAAAGACTGAGACTAGCAACATCACGTCTGTGAGAGAGAGAGAGATAGGGTGTAGAGAAAAAAAAGAAAGGGTGTGGCCAATCAAATTACAGATACGTTTCTGCACCTTATCAAGAACCCTCAAATGGGACAAAGATTCACCAACCCAAATATGACAACAGTACTCCATACACATTCTTAACACATTTTGATTCGAGGATCTGCAGGTTGTTCGCTCAGGTGCCCAAGCATGCAATGTCAGAATCAGGTATTGTCCGGCTCGGTTCTAGGAGGTGCAGCCCCTCAAGCATTACATCCTCTTTTGGGAGGAGGGGATTAGTTTATCGCCAGCTGCCTCAATAAAATGACTGACATGACACGTTTACGTGGGGATCTCGATAATCGCTAAAAACTCAAAAATTAAACAGGATCACAGCTAACAACTGTCATCAACCGAACTGTATATTTTTACCAGCAGTATTTTTGTGTAATTTTCGATTTTTGAGCGATTATCGAGACTCCACGTGACCGTGTAATGTCAGCCATTTTTATTTTTCCTTCTAACTTAACAAAAGTTTACATTAGTTAAAATAAGTTAAAACACAAAAAAATTATTTAGGTAGTAACTTATCTTGCCTTTGGTAACATTTATTTATTGTATATTTGTTTTGTTTTTCACCCCTTTTTTTGTTTTGTTGGCTCTTGTTTAAAATGCCGCATAAAAATAACAGAAAAGAAGGTGGCTTTCAAATCGTAAACTGGTTCAGCAGTTTCCGGGACCGATTCGGGATTCTCCGTCGATATTCGGAACTGACTCCATAAGATCTGAAATTTTCTGGGTGCCCATTCGTTGCAAGTACCCTAATTTCATGTCTAACCTTGCCCCCCTCCCCCAAGTGAGAAGCAGGTAACACCCACCCACCCCCATTAAACTTATAAAGAGAATTTGCTTCTTTTTTTTTACAGGGAACGAACTTTCGGGTGACACCGGTCGTCGACGACCCTATACAACTACAGAATACGAAACAAGTAGTTTCAATTTTAGAATAAGGAAACCGTTTTAATTTATCGTTTAACGATTTTCTTTTTTTTATAACTAGAATTAAATGAAAACAACAAAAGTGCTTTTAAGTACATTTGTTATTGTTTGAAACTTAATTCAGTTTTTGTTTCGGCATTTTTTAGATGAGGATTGATAATTTGGACTATCATTCTCATCTTGATTGTTATATTCACAACGCTTCAGCCGATGTAGCCTCCGACCTTCTTCAGGTGAATCTTGTAGTGGCACTTGGGAACATTTACGCCCAACTCGGGGACCTGCACATGGGCCCATGACGTAACGGTTAAAGGCGTTGGTTAACAGTTAGCTCTAAATTACAGTCCTCTGGAAGTTGAAGGTTGGATCCTCACTAATAAGTAAGAGTCATATTTAAAAAATAACACTTCTACCCGATCATGGCTGACGGAACGAGAACAATCTATCCCGTAAAGGGTTCAGTTCGAAATTGTGTATAGATTTCTTCAGTTCAACATAAAACTCTAAAGTTCGAAAAAGATATATCTGAAGAAGGTCGGAGGATACATCGGCCGAAACATTCTGAATTAATTATGGGCACTAATGCAGTTTAGTGCCTAATTATGTTTATTTAAAATAACACATCCGCATTTAAAACGTAAAATCAAGTTCGTCTTTTGTTTGTTTTGTTTTTTTGTTTTTGTCAGCTGTGTTTCAAATAATTTAGTAAATAATTATTTAAATTGGATTTTAACAGGAAAAAAAGCACTTTAAAAGATTTGTTGTTAATGTTTATTCAATTTTCGTAAACAGAAAAAAAATAATTACAAAAACAACTTTTTTTACGACGAATACGAGAAGTTTAGTCATTTTGGAGTCACACGGTGCGAAGGAAACTTCTCGATTTTGGGTTTTGAAGAATTGAAAAGAAACTTTGGGTTTTGCGATTTACCTGTCATAAAAGTCGACACCAAAAGAGCCGGTTCTTTGTTTTCCAAAACCGCTGGGTTATCATCCAAGGCGTCGGCATCGACGATTTCAACGCCATCGTCTTCTTCCTGGGGAGGAGCGACGTCCATGTTATTAGTTTTTTTTCGAACGTTTACAAATCGAGTTTCACTTCTGACGTGGCAAAACCTGCTTATCTCCCCTTTTTGACTCGTTTTATTTACTTTTACCAGCAGGAAGACCAGCCGGTGCCCGGGATGAGATGTCTTTTTACGTCCAACAATATTACCTTTTTTACGGTAAATTTGTAGACTAACACCCTCTTTTACCGCCCCCCCCCCTAAAATAAGATTCTACTTTTTTTTTTTAGGAGATTAAGCGTGAACATCCTGAAAAACTTGGTGGGAAGAGGAAGAAAAAATAAAGAATTTAGAGTGGGGGATCAGTTTTGTGTATAAATTTAACGTAAAATGATCTCCCATTTCGGGGCCATTTTAGCTTTTTAGGGCACTTAACTAAGGATTTTTTTTTCCGAGTAGCAAAGCAATGAAAGATAAGTTTTATGCGTTTTTTGGGGGGGGTGGGGGAGTCATACTGAAAAGTTAGTAAAGTAAAAATTAGCAACGTCCCCCCCCCCCCCAAAAAAAAAACGGTGCTTCTGCTGTTTAGACACATTAAAATATTTACAGAAATGTATAAACTTTGTTATGTACAGAAAAAAATAACGCAAATTTATCCAGAATTTATTAAATTAAAAGAAAAAAAAAACATCTTAAGTTTCGTTAGACATTTTCACTTATGAAATAGCCAAGGGAGACAACTCAAATTTTGTTTACTGGTTTAACAAAAATGGCTACCGAAAGATAAAATCATTTTTAATTTTTAATTTTAAAAATACTGGATGAATTTGTGTAATCTTTGGTGTACAGTCTTCTTTTTAGCTACCACGTAATTACATAACAAAGTTTATAAATTTCTTTAGCTATTTTTTTTTCTAAGAAAGACCTAACATATCGTGCCTAAACAGCAGAAGCACCAAAAAAACATCCCTTAAGCCTACCACTAACCTAAAGTCCGTTAACTGCTCTAAAACGTTAGAATGTCCTGAAAATAGGGGTTAATTTTTATGTTAAATTTATATGCGAAACAAATCCCCCACTCTAATTTATAAAATAATTTTGTTTCTTCTTTTTGCCAAGAATTTCAGGGAGTCTAAACATAGTCACCTAAAAAAAAATTAGAATCGCTTTTTTTATGGGGCGGAGGGGGGGGGGTATTTAGCGGAAGTATTAATCTACGATAATACCAAATTGACCTTTAACAGTGCCTGAGACTATAAATTTATTTTTAATGGTCCTGTTACGCCCAGTGCGCACATACCATTTCCATCATTTTTTCCATACTTAGGGCTAATGTTAGGGTTGGGTTCGGTTTAACGAAGGACATGTGTGTTTTTTTGTGTGTGTGTTTTTTGTGTGTGTGTGTGTGTTTTTTTTTTATTCAACAATTTATTTCATCCGTTGCACGTTTAAATTTCACATCGACATGTGGCTTGCTTATGGCATTGCAAATCTTCCTGGAAACCCTCCTCATAAATTGTTCAGTGAAAACAAAAATACACACACACATGCTTTTCATTAACCCTAACACTAACCCTATGTTCAGGTGGCAATACGAAGAAAAAAAATGACGGAAACGGTGCGCGTTCATATTTCCGTCGTTTAAATTTGCAAGAGACTTTATTTAAAGCATTTAAAGTTCTCCAAACATTACATTTTTTATTTGTTACATTTAAATTTTTATATTTCTGAATTTTTGAGATGAGGATTGATAATTTGCATAATTTTGGTTATTCGGACTACATTTCTCATCTTGAGTGTTATCATCACAACGTTTCGGCTGCTGTAATCTCCGATCTTCTTTGAACTCAGGAATATTTCTGTCAAACTCGGGAATCTGGACGGAATTTCGAACGGAACCCTTCATTTAATCCACGGGGGTTGCATGCTCTTGTTCTGTCAGCCATGACTGGGAGAAGTCTTTAGTAATTCACAATTCTTCCTATCGCCTGCACCGAGGATTGAACCTTCAACCTTCAGATGACTTAGAACTTAATTTAATTTAGTACTATATCCACTGTGCCATAGATCCTTGTGGACTCAAGATGAGAAATGTAGTCTGAATAACCAAAAATTATACAAATTTAAATTTTTATTTGTTACATTTAAATTTCTGATTTTTTTAGTATCATTTTCTACCGAGAGCTACGTTTAAAAAAATCTCCTTTTAACCGCACCTTATCTTTGTAAAAGTGGTCACTGAGTTTCGATTATGGGTATATAATAAGGAGAATTTCGTCTTTAAAGTAAAGGGGTTGGGGTAAAGTAACTGACTTTCCAAGAAATAGTTAAATTTAAGCTGTGTAGCCAGAGACGCGGTATGATGAAATAGATGGTGACCTTTCGTCTTTATGTACCATGATTCACTGCAGAGGAGGAAGGTAAATGCAGAATTAATGAAGCATATTATATATGAGACATTGGACGGATGACAGCCACTTAGTGGAATGAGACCCGACAGACCATTTAGATGTTATTCCGAAGTTGCCTACAAAACTGATTGATCGTCTTCTCCCCGAGTCGCAAACTGCCGTAAAACTCGTCACTGTTGCAAAATTCGCCAACTGCCATAAAACTGTCGCAAACAACTCTGACTTCCAAACATCCCAACTCACGACCGGCAATCCCATGTCCGGTCCTTTGTCTCAGTCACCAACAAGCAGGAATGACTCGGCCACTCCTAAAACTCCTGGTCAATAGAAACTGACCACTTCCACGCCACTCCCAGCCAAGATCGCCTTTGTGTGCATTGGTGAATCATTTCTGTCCATAGTATCACACAGGCAGGTAACTAGGTACTTATTGAAACACATTTTTATTTTTTTAAATAAATGTTCACCATAAATATAATATTGAAATACATTTTTATTTCTTAAAATAAATGTTAACCTTAAATCAAGGGAGGCGCGAGAGCGCTCTATCCCTTAATAGACTTTTTTTGATCAATCATAACTCAAAAACAAATAAACCAAATTAGTTAAAACTTTGCACAAAATTTTCATTTGATAGGTTCTAAAAGTGTGTAGAATTTCAGCATCATTAGTCAAGGCAACCCAGAGATCCAGAAAGTTCAATCATGAAATCATGTTATCTGTGTGTACGTACGTATGTGCCACCCTCTATCTCATCAACTATTTGATTTTTGGCAGAGATAGAGGTTCTAGGGTCTAGTTGATGGCATTTTAATTTCAGTTTACCATATACCTTAGTTTTCCAGAAAATTCCAAAAAACCTTATGAGAAGGCATTGTATTAAGGCATAGCCTTTACAAAAGTAGTGACATTCCATGAAAAATGCCAGTATACTGAAATCATATGCCCTTAATAGGGTTAAGATGAAAATTCATATACACTAAATATACAAAAGCAAGGAAATTCCCAAATTTTTACACTTTTATTGTCATTAAAGGTATGACTACATATCAACCAAACCATTTCATTATCACATCACTACAGTATAAATCTCTATGCATGAGTGAATGAAGTGTGTGAGGTGCGCTGAAAAAAAATTCCTACCAGTAAAATACATAGGCCTGTTGTGCTCGCATACCCTTAATGACAATAAAAGTGTAAAAATTTGGGAATTTCCTTGCTTTTGTACATTTAGTGTATATGAATTTTCATCTTAACCCTATTAAGGGCATATGATTTCAGTATACTGGCATTTTTCATGGAATATAATATGGAGATACATTTTTCTTTGTCAGCAAAATAATTCCTTTTTTGTTTCGGAATTTTTGAGATGAGGATCAATAATTTGTATTATTGTGATTACTATTCTCATCTTGGATGTAATTCTTGCGACATTTCGGCAAATGTAACCATCGACCTTCTTCAGGTTCAACTTGAGAATCTGACCAAATTTTCAAGTGGAACGGGGGTTTTATTTAGTCCATGGGGTAGCTTGTTCCTGTTCCATCAGCCACGACCGGATAGAAGTCTCAAGTAATTCATAATTGTATCCTTAGCATCGCTTGTACTGAGGATTGAACCTTCAACCTCCAGAAGGCTGTCACTTAGAACTGATTATCACTCAGCACTTTTATCCGTTACGCCACAGGTCCTTGCGGAGGGTTTAATCTTCAGTACGGGCAACATAAGAATACAATTACAAATTACTTAAAACTTCATGGCTGACGGAACAAGAGAAAGCTACCTCGTGGTATTGTATTATTTTCATATCATTTCTCTCCATGCAACGCATGTCCTCAATCTTCACTGTCCAGGTTTCACTTCCATGCGTTGTCTTAACGAAAAAGTTAACTTACTCAAAAATGAAAACTAAAAACCTCCGACTCTTTTATTAAGAAGCCGGTCATGACGTTAAATAAGGTCAATATAAATCCTATCAATTATTATTGAGGAAACTCTGCTTTATGCAATAGTATCAAAAGCATAATTTTTGTAATTAAATTTCTGTAAAATTTTATTCACTGAAGTTTTCAACTTGGAAAGCTTTTATGAAAAAATTCTATAATTTGCCCACCAAATTGAAGAATCGCCTTTTTTTTATAAGATGGAACGGCAGACGTTAAAAAACAGGACTAAAAATTTGTTGTTGAAAAAAAGCGAAACTAAACACATTTGTCATTAAAATAGTGACATAATTCAAATCAACCTGCAAAAAAAACTAATCATTGTACAAGAAAAAAAATGACATCATTAGAAAGAGAAAAAGTTAAATGTTATTTACATACTAATTTCATAGATATAAACTGAAAAATAGCCGAGATATCATAACTTTTATAAAAATTTCAGTTTTTACCCATTTTTGCAGCATAAAAACAGACCAGTTCGGTATAGCGACTTAAAACTGATTATTACTTAGCACTTTATCCGTTACGTCACTGGTCCTTGCGGAAGGTTCAATCCTCAGTATGGGCAATACAAGACTTCTATCCGGTCATGGTTGACGAAATGAAAGCAAACTACCCTATGGTATTGTATTGTTCTCAGCATTTCTCTCCATGCAATGCATGTCCTCAACCCTCACTGTCCAGGTTTCACTTCCATACATCATCACTGCATCCACATGCCTACTAACTCTTCCCTTGGTCGACAGTGGTAACTCATAGCTGGTTAGTAAAGTCAGAAGTTCCCTGAACTTACTCTATCCACTCCTAATTCTTGACTATGGACCACATTGCTGCAGAACTGTTTCCCTTCAGATTACAACATACCCCTTTTCAAATTCAATGGCAACAGATTCCTGCCTTCTATCGTCTCCAAATGTGAGTAGCTAAGGGCAAAAAAACAAGACAAAAAAAAGCTGAAATCAACATAATTTTCCCAACCTGGGGGCCATGGATCCTGTGTGTAGAGAGAGAGAGAGAGAGAGAGAGAGAGGTCAGCATAAAAAAACAAAAAACTTTTTTCCTAAACAACTCCAATCAGTTTCAACTAAGAAAGTCAAAATTAAGTGAAAGACACTGTGTGCACATGTGGAGGTGCAGGAACAGGAAGTCATTCTTTGATGAAACAAAAGTCATTTAACTCCCCTACGCCATCCATGAAATTCAAAAGTAACATGTTTTTAGGGAGAACTATCATAAGAGAGAAAATCTGCTTTTTTTTTATTAAAAAAAAAGCGGATTTCGATCAAAAAATTGGAAAGTCACATCTATAAAAGGTTCGAGTGATTTAAGTGTAAATCCGCTTTTCTAGATTTAAAAAATGAGGAAAACTCATATCCTAAATCAGTTCATTCCATTAATCACATTCAATCCTCTCATGATGTTCTTCACCTTTCAACTAGCAATCATTTACCCTTATCCTCGAGTGGCTTTACGCCTTGATAAATGACCCTTCTGTATAAAAAAAGCTGTTTATGAACAAACATTTTAATTTGAGCAAAAATTTTGAATGAATCGACAACAAATAAAAAAATATTTCAAATAAATTTATTTTATCAAATCAAAAAAAAATAAAATCAAAAAAAGGAAACAAATTTTGTTTGGTTAAAATTAAAATCGCTCTTAAAAAAATTATTTTTTCCGTATGAAAAAGAAAAAAAAAAAAAAGCCAGAAGCAATTTGACGAATTCTGTTTTTCCATCGTAATATATATCAGGATTCTTCGTAGTTTTCTGTTTTCATGTCATTAATTCCCAATTCGTCATTTTGTTCAAACGTTCGCTCGTAGTGGACAATTTTTAGGTTGGGATCCTCTTCCGGGAAACAAAGATCCTAGAAAATAGAAAATAATTTTTTAAAAATTACTAAAAAAGAAACAAACAATTTCGATTATTTGGACGACTACTACTACTACTACTACTACCACTGTTCTAATACTACACTTAATCTTTTCTGTCCTCAGTCATCCTTCTAGACTGAGGTCATTTTTATTTTTGTAAAAATCCAGAGTGCCTTTTTTTGGCAAGCTGGATTTTCCCCACATTAAAAACCGATCTTGTGTCTAACTCTGCCCTCGTGGGGAGGCAAGTAAATAAGACTACTCTTCTCATCTTGGTCGTTATTTTCACAACGTTTCGGCCATTGTAACTTCCGACCTTCTTTAGGTGCATCTTTTTAAACTCGAGAACCTATACAAAATTACGAACTGAACTCGTTATTGAGATAACATGACTAGAAGGTGCACCATTCCTCGCATGAGCCAGTGTATAACCGTGTCGAGTGGATCTTATTTGTGCTGCGAATACTACGTTATTTTGAATATTTGGTCAGGGTTTACATGTAGGGGGAAGTATCCTCATGTCAGGTTGTCCTGACAAACCCTTATACAGAGAGACCGAAGACACTTAAGGATTGTGTTTATTAGGTAATTCAAACTCTTAATTTTTTCAATTTTCTTTTTTTTTTTTGTTTTTGCTGGGGATGGACCATCCTACCGGATGCCAGGCATTCACCCGCTATTTCAGAGATTCCAACTGAGAGATCTTTTTAAGATTCTAGCCGTCCCTTTAAGTGCAATTGTTTGTATCTCTCTTGCACTTGGTTCACCGGGTATATTCGCCAGATAGTTTTTGAAATTCTTTTTCATGAGCCCGGTTGCTCCTATAATTACTGGGATGATGGAGATCTTAAGATTCCAGTTTCTTTTCATGCCGTACATAAGACCTTCGTATTTCGTAATCTTTTCCATTGCATAGTCATCCGTGACAAAATGTTATTTCAAACTTAAGTGTGACAGACTGACAAACAAAACCTCTCGTTGAGATTATTGTATGGGGGGAGGGGGGGTCTAAACTGTTCAAGGAAGTGGTTGTCTGTCGAGCTCAGAAAGTCATCATCATCATCATCACCATATTTGTTTTAACGTCCATTTTACATGCTGGCATGTGTTTGACGGTTTTAAGAGATTGACTTCCAAACTAACCTATCTTTGGTCTGAGTATTTATTGATCGTCTTTCTCTCAAGTCCATTTTTATCAATTCTTCCATGTTTTCCTTGACTTTCACTTATGAACAGGACCTGCTACCTCAACTGTTCTACATCTATTGGCTCAAGAACTCTTATCCATTCTTTAAACATGGCATTAACATCAAAGTCTCCTGTTCTGCACACATCTCCCTATACTTTCCCGATTTAATCTTCCTCTGAGGAAGTTTGACAAAATGTGAATGGAAAAAAGCGGAGTGATGTCATCGAAGTTAACAAAGATTTTTGTAGTGAGTAATCGACTGAGAATCAGATTTTAAAATAATTAGTTAAAACAAACTAAGGTTGTCCTTCTCTCCACCCCAGTGCATTCTTTAAACTTTAAACAATTCTCAAATTCCCTTTTTAATCGAAGAAATTTCCATGGTCAATTTCTCTCTAAGAAAATTTAAAAACCAATCCAAAATAATGACAATACCTGGATATAACTGTTTCCGGCGGGATCATCAAGGATAAAAGTAACGTCCAAACGTTCCCCTTCAACGATCTAAATAAAAAGAGAAAAACAATTTTTTTTTCAAAATAAAAATTGATATTGAGTCTTTCACACTACAGCACGACGAAGTCGAGAGAGAGGACGAAAGAGAAATAAATTTGAGTCAAATGACGAAAAAATGAGGATGTAAATCTTTCGCAATTCAGCAGAAATCAGTCTTTTCTTATTTAAAAAAAAAAAAAAAACGCAGATTTAAGCGGAATTCCAATTTTTATAAATTATAAAAGCAGAATTCTGCTAAAAGGCGGAGAACTTTCATCCCTGAACGACAGATACGACCAATCAGGAGTCAGAGTGGACTTGGGAATAATTGTAACCGTGCACTAGGCGGTCGCATGTTTAGTGAATTGCATGTTTGCAATGCATGCGAATAACAGATTTGCTGCAGGTGAAAAATATTTAATTAAGAAAAGAAAAATCATCCAAGAAATGGGAAATATGTCTGGTTTTGGATTTGACCACCCAGAATTCGATTTTTCCCCTTGAGAAAAATGTTCCTTCACGTATGAGGTTCCCTATTGTGGTCTTGACCCACTTTAGTTTTGCCCAAAATAATGGCTAGCAATATAGGCATAGGCATTAGGTTTTTCATGTCCATAGATAAGGCTGGCCATTATCTCAAGTGTTTTTTCTGGGGTGGTCTCGGTGGTATGTATATACATTCCAGCAGATGGGCGTCTTATGGTCAGTTGGTTTTCGATGGCTCTCGGGAACAGATAGTCTGTTGGTGTTTGGTTGGACTTGAGTTTTGATTTGGTCAGGCTAAAAATTCTCAGTTGCAAGTCTATTATTCAGTAGACGAAAGCGAATACCATTGTAATTTTCAAAGAAAATAAACCCTTGTTACTTGTTTCACAGAGACGCACGTTCACATAATGATAACTTAATCATAACTCCACACTCTCCAAAGCTCACAAATTCAACATAGATGAAAGTGACAATTTTCAAAAGACTGAAATTGATATTAAACTGGTGTTTATATGAAACCTGACTAAAGGCAGTGGTGGGTTCTGGTGATATCCGAGCTTCAAATTTTACATAAATTTCAATTGGAAAAACAACTGCTTTTAATAGCAAAACTATATTTTTGTGAAATCAGTACATATATGACAAACTAAAATTGGCAATTTCTGTAAAGTAGCGAATAGACCGTAGTCAGATAGAATAACATCTGGAGCATAGGGTGGATGCGACATAACCTCCACACCGTCCAATTCTTTCATCTTGTTCACGATCTTTTTGGCGATATATAGCTTTGCAATATCTTGTTGAAACAAACTGCATTTTCGGCGAACAAAACTAGGGTTCTTTTCAGCCAGCTTATTGTAGACTCGATCAAGTTCCTCACAGTAAAGTCCAGTATTAGTGCCGCACACAACCATTTGGCACAAGTTCAAAACGCAACATTCTTTCGAAGTTCCACCAAATGGAAATCGTGACTTTTTTTCCACAATTATTTTAACACGGCGGACAAACTTCTTCCTCATTTTCGTATTTGCAAATGAAATTCAAACTGACCTCTTTTATTTTTCCACAAAATTCTTCGAGCTTTTGTTTGGACGAATCGGGTGCAGTGTCGCCATAACAAAAAGGGTTTTCACTCTTCAGCTACAAAAAGACAGAAATAAAAAGAAAACGATCTTATTTTAAAACAAAAAAATTCTTTGAAAGTCTAAATATAAAATTGACCAAAGAAAAAAAGAAAACTAAAAAAGGCCCCCAATTTGTAACAAAAACGGAATTGTTTAAGTTCAAATCATCATTTTTTCACTCAATTTTGGGAAGGATGATTTAAATTAGCAGTCATTGATTTATTTAAGTATATTTTTATAATGACGAATAACGTTCCTTAAACTCATGACAGTTAAAAGGCTTCAAAATCAATTTCAAACACAGACCAGCGTAACATTTACAATAACTTTTTAAAAAAATTTATTTTCTTCGTCGCTAAAACTGCTACTGATAATGTGACCTATTTGCATTCTCTCAGCATTTTAACAATAGATATTATACACGTGGCCGATACCAAATTAAACTTAGTTTCGTCTTTTTACACTCATACTTGCTTCATACAGTATTTAGTGACCGGCACCTCAGATTTGTTTTGCATTTCTAGATCCATACGAAATTGGGATTTATGTGACTAAAATGGTAATATCAACACCTTAACGCAATTCAGATCACAATTGATTTCATTTTGTTTTCTTCTTTTTATTATTACACAATATATATTTAGCATACTTGCCTAAAATATAATTTACTTACAAATATCCCGGCCCGAAACAAGTAAGCTTTTCCATAATCGGTCAGTGAAGGAGATATCTTTCTATACGGTGGCAATTTCTATTTTTGTTCAACTCAGAAGTGATCCTTTTCTTGGGTAAATAGGTTTTCCACAATTCCAAACCGACATTTATTCTAAACATTAAAATTGTCCGATGTGAACTATTTGCGTTCTGTCGGATCTTAATTCATTCTTTTATATTTCTCTCGGGCAACGCCTGGCGACGGGTTCAGCTAGTATAAAATAATGTCAACTGGATTTAAAATTTTTTTTAATAGAAATCGCTCCAGACAAGGCATACACCCACTTGATGTAAGGTGCTCACAAGAACAAAAGATGATTATCACAAAGACAGGAAATGCTTATTGGTCTTAGTCTTGAAAAGACAAAGGCTATAGGTAGGAGGAAAACAGTCAGCAGGAAGAGAGTTCCACAAGCTGTATTACAATGAGGTATCAAAACAGCGAATTGATGGAGACCACTACACCAACGAGTCAAACGAGCTGGAACAAAGGAAGCAGGGTATAGATCACATAACTCTGAAGAACACATATCATAATAGTATTTATAGAAAAGACTGAGACTAGCAACATCACATCTGTGAGAGAGGGTGTGTAAAGAAGAAAGGGTAGGGCAATCAAATTACAGATACGTTTCTGCACCTTATCAAGAACCCTCAAATGGGAAAGAGATTCACCAGCCCAAATATGACAACAATACTCTCATACATGGTCTGATAGATTTGTAGAGATAGCAAATAGCCTCAGGTGTGAAAAAGTGACCCAGACTATTTGTAAATATATATCCGTCCTATCAGACGAAAGTCTGCGTGACGAATAAGGGAAGGGAGAATGCAAATCTATTCCCGTAATGAGACTTTTTTTTTTTTTTTCCATCTCTGCTTTCTCTACTGATTCATAAGTTTTTCTCTTTCCTTTTTCTTTTTTTAAACATTCCAGTTTAAACCGGTTTCTTTCTTATTTCTTTTTTT
The DNA here is from genome assembly GCA_963556195.1 of Sepiola atlantica. NCBI lineage: Eukaryota > Metazoa > Mollusca > Cephalopoda > Sepiida > Sepiolidae > Sepiola > Sepiola atlantica. Next base: position 903,562 of record CAUVYP010000049.1, on the reverse strand, counting down.
TTAAAAACATTTCACTTCTGCTAATATCGTTGATAAGGAATATTTTGGTCATTTAAAATAAATCACTTTCTTCAAAACCACAGGAAAACTTGAAATAGAAAGAGAATGTTTTGCTTACCGCAGAGATAATGTCTTTGAGAAGCCCTTCGACGGTTGTGAATTTCCCTCCGAGAGTTCCCATTTGTGTCTCAAAATCCAATTCAGGAATCAGCACACAACTCGTTTCACTCTTTAAAAAAAAAAAAAAAAAAAAGAAAAAAAGGTCAATAAAGAAATTGGGTAAATTTTTACTATCACACCCATTCTAATTTGCCTCCTAAAAAAATCAGATTCTACTTTTTGGGGCGATTACATGTAAATTTACAACTGACCAGAAAGTGGGTGCTCATTTTATGTTAAATTTATGTAGAAAAGTGGGTGCTTAGGACCCATGCTAACTTTGACCCTGTTGTTAAGGTTAGGGTTAGAGTTAGGGTCAAAGTTAGCGTGGGTCCTAATCTGTGAAAGTACCGAAAAGTTATCCCCCACTCTAAAATATTCAATGTTTTAAAAAACTCCCTTTTTGACGATATTTTTTCAGGCTGTTTACATGTAATCGCCTCACAAAAAGTAGAATCTGAATTTTTTAATTTTGGTGGTGGTGGTGGTGGTGGTGGGGGGGGGGGTAAACTACGATGAATGTAACATAGTTCACAGAAGAGGATACAGTAGTCCAGCAACATGTCCAATTTAATCTTGAATTGTTGCGTCGTTCCACTTTCCACTGTTCACCAAGTGATTGTCCAATTCATCAGCGAGGGGAAATAATCAATATTATCTCGCCTAGGATTCTCCGACTAGTCTTCATTATTAATAATACTAAGGGTGTCTATTCAATTCAATAAATTTGGTAAAAAATAAAACAAGCATACTTCAGTATCCCTGTAAGAAAACGGTGTTATAAATTTACACAGTGAGGATACAGTGACCTAGCACCTGTCCAAATTCGCCTTGAATTGCTGCGTTGTTGACGCATTTACTACATCTACTGGAAGTCTATTCCAAGGTCCAGGGATCCTGATTGAGAAGGCCGCACTCCTCTGGTTTGATTGAAATTGGTGGTGAAATAGTTTCTGGTAATGCCCGGACGGACCTCTTTCTGGTACTGGAGTGTACGAGAGGGATTAGGAATTAACGAGCTGACTACAGTACATCCTCTGAGGGAGACCATGATGACCATCGAGGGGATTGTAAACCAAATGAGATCACCGCAGAAATGTTAACGCTCAAGGGAGAAAAGGAAAGTTAAGCTTCTCGAGTTGGCTTTCGTAGGCCAAATCCTGTAATCTCTGCGCCATTCGATTAGCCAATCGTTAAGCTCTTTCCAGATGCTGGATATCACGGATTCGTATGAAAGTTTTGCTTATTTTTGTAACACATTTCTTCTACAGAAATAGTTTATCAGCCTGGAGATCTAAACTGTATTTGTAGCATTTTTTTCTCTTGTTTTTTATGACACAAAGATAGTAACATAGTGGACGAATCGTCACCGCATAGTCGACGTGTACTGTAGTAGTGTAAAGGTCGACTGTTTCTCTCTTTCTGCATAGCAACAAAAATAATTGTTCTTTCATAAAAACGACACAAATTATCGCTTTGGGGTTTACTGATGTTTTAGTATAGTTTTATTAAACAGTATTAATCTCCCCAGCTCCATAGGGGGAAGGGAGGGAGACATTTGAAGTACGTCTGCTCCGCCTTGCAGACAAAACCCAAGAGAGATGACTACTCTTGGCTTTTCACTACATATTTCCTTTCTAATCTACATAACTTCCATTATATTACAAGATTAAGATTTCTCATCTTAATCTGTTGTTCACTCTTACTTGTCACTCGGAGTCGAGTTTACAAAAGTTATGTCCGTCATGCCACGTTACATGCCAGTAAATGCTGGGCTCATACTAGCTCGTTTTGTTTGCAGATGCAAAGGAATGAAATGGCTATGGTTCGGCGGACTTTTGGTGTATATTTTGACGACAGAGTTAGTTCTGCTTCCTTGCTATCGAGACTAAAGATACCCAGACTGGAGTCGTGCGTTACAGTGGTAAGGGCATGTTGAACGAAGCTCTAGTTGGATAAACAGGTGTACACACATCCCTATTGAGGGTAAGCGAGGAAAAGGCAGGCATAGAAAGATTGGAATGACTTAAAAATTACCTCAACAGGGGTGTGAGTATTGATTTACTCCTCTCTAGGAGTTAGGCACAAGGCCAGTTTTTTATCTTACTCCCACAAGTAAGATGTGACCCAAGGTCGGGTCGGGAAAGTGGGGTTTAAAAATTGCCTGGGCAGTCCCGTCGGCATTCCCCGGTAGGGGCGCCTCAGATAGTAAGCAATAAACTTACTCCTCCCCAAAGAGGGGAGGCGAAACCTGGGAGGATGGACCTCCTAGAACTGCACAGGACAGACTCATAGACCGGCGTAAATCAAGCCCCGAAGGCCAAGACAACACCAGTATGGGGTGCAGTATCCATCGGAACAGATACTACACTTTGATCTTAGCCAAAAGGCCAAGTGTGGGGTGTGAGTAGCCAATGGCAGAAAAAGATGAATTTCCCAATCTGCGGGCTACAGCTTCCCTGTGTATGGAAAGAGAGCAGCACAAAAAACAACAATTTTTTTCCAAAACAACTCCAATCAGTTTTAACTTTTTTAGTTAAAACTGATTGGAGTTGTTTTGGAAAAAAAATTCTTGTTTTTTGTGCTGTGAAAGGCAAAATTAAGAGAAAGACACCGAATGCGCATATGGGGGGGGGAGAAGACAAGAAATCATTCTTTGATGAAACAAAAGTCATCTTAACTCCCATATCCCCTTCATGAATTGCTTGAAGTCTTAGCCTTGGGAAAAATTAACATTTTCAGTTTTCAGAGAGAATTGTCAGAATGTTGCATAGTAAGTGGGTACATTTGCTAGTATTCATCTCGTGATTTTAATTCAGGGGCCTATTTTCGACACGTACGCATGTCGTCGGGTCAGCGAGTGCCTTCGGACGTCATTTTGAGCCTGAGTGTGCTGGGAGCAGATGTGCTGTCGGTCGAGGGAGAGAGAACAGATGAGTGACTAGCTGCATGGGAGCATCGAGAGGCAACACACATGTTATGACTGTTATTCGAACATAACAACACAACAAATCCGTAGCCGAGAATGCACCCACCCCCGCCGCTGACAGAAGAAAGAGTCTATCTACAGGGTAACGTATAGGTCTTCCTTCAAATCTATGGTTCTTCATTCTTGTGAAATAATTCCAGGTGTCCTCAGTCATTGGGAGGAAAAATGTGACGCGGTTATAATGAGGAAAAGCACGCACTAACAAGGTACGTTTATGAACACGTATATTTAAATTGATTGTGAACTGTAAGGCGTTGGGCCTCCCCTTAGAGGGGAGGTATGCTACAATAAGAGGGAGGGAAAATCATCTTTTTATTAAAAAAAAAAGCGAATCGATAGGAAATCTGTTTTTTCTGAATTTAAAAAAGCAGAATTCCGCTAAAAGGCAAAGACCTAACATCCCTGCCTCAAGCAATCGAAACGATCGAAACAAACGGAAATGATAAGAGTTTCATGGAGAAAAATAACATTGTACCGTCACGGCCAACGTGCAACCAATATCTGATGTGAAAGAGACACGTTAAATGAAGAATAAGAAAATACTTACTTTAAGAACATCCCGAGACAAATCTAGCTTCTCTTTCATGTGTAATTCAATGCGACAGCCTTTATCTTCGATCGCACCGCCGCTCTTCACTTCGTTGTCTTTGTAATCGCAACGCTCACAGGATGTTGCCATAATGATGACGTCTTTGAAATGTGGAATATCTGGATAATGGTTAAGAAATGTTTTTGCACCGTTTAAATCATTCATTTTTTTTTTCGATTAGATTTTCGTTAAAATTAACTGAGAGGGAATCCTGGGAGGTGGCTGTAGTGAAGTGGTTACCGACGTGGACTGACGACCTGAGCGTACCAAGTTCGAATCCTGTCCGTTCCATAGCACCACTTTCACGATAGATGTTGCTCCATCCGATATGTACCTGATTCTAGAAAAAAAAATGAGTAAAAGAATCCAGGTGTGCTTAACAGCAATAAAACAAAGACTGTTGGACATTCATGACGGAAACTTGGTGGACAAGTCAGGCATTCAAGACTGAAGTTTATTTGTGAATTTTACTAACGATTCCATGGGGGGCGTGGGCGGGGAAGAGCACCCTATATATCCGGCTAACTTTAATACTAGGTACTTCTTCAGATTAGGACACAAGCTAACTTTGATCCCAACCTTGACCCTAACGACGGGGTCAAAATTAGCTCGGGTCTTAATCTGGAGAAGTACCTAATACTGTTACAGTATTTAACTGAAATCGGTTTTGCTTCATTCATATACTTTAGTAGATCCCTAAATTCGAATTCTGTTTTTTCCACTTTCACTATGGATGTTGGCAACCTTCCTGCGATCCCTCCTGATTCTAGAAAGAACTGGGAAGACCAACGCCAACAACAGAATCAAGACGGTCAAAGGTCATACTCTGCTGATTTATACAAATTTGCTCATTTTTGCTCTCCTTAAACTGAATAAACTGAATTAAAGATATGTGTTTCTGAATTTTTGAGATGAGGCTTGAGTGTTATTCTCACGCTTTGGACGATTCCGCAAGGACCCGTGGCGTAAAGTAATAATCAGCTCTAAGTGACAGTCTTCTAAAGGTTGAAGGTTCAATCCTCAGTGACGGCGGTATTACAAAGACTTATTCCCCTTCCGTCTTGCACTATCAGAATTTTCATAACATTTTGCCCGATGTAATCTCCGATCTTCTTCAGGTGCATCGTTTCGAACGTGGGAATCTTTATGCCAAACATGGCAACCTATATGAAATTTCAAAGTGGAGGTCCAAGGTTCAATCCTTATTATGGGCAATAATAACTAAGAATAACATTAAAAAAAAAAATAACACTTCTAGCCGGTAGTTTAAATAAAAGGTTCAATACGAAATTCTGTATAGTTTCCACGAGTTCGACAAAGATTCCTACATTCAAAAAAATACACGTGAAGAAGATCCTCAGCTGAAATGCTTTGCAAATAACAACCAAAATGGGAATAGCAGTCTGAATAATACACATCATTTATTTATATCAGCCATATTAAAAGAATCCAACGTGATGAGATATTTTGTTTTGTTTAAAAATATAATCACTTAATTACAGAAAGAGCCGGCAGAGGCGGAAGTGCCAAAAATAGACAAGTCAGAGCCAGAGTCAGTGGCTTCAGACTCCACAGCTTCAATTTATTGATGCTTGGGCAGAATAGCCTCCGAAAAAAACCTTTCAAAAGCCGAAAAAAAGGATACTGATTAACTTCATTCGTGTCTCACAGGGAATTTGACACGAAGGACAATTGATGTTGAATGCTATCACCTGTAAAATGAAAGAACATTTTATTCACAGATAAGAAAAAATATTAATCATAAAAAGAAACAACATTATTATTAAAAAATGTTAATACTGATGGTGGGTATGTTGACTAGTAGATATTAACTAGTACCTATTGTTGATTATTTATATATATATATATATATATATATATATGGTACTTATATTAAAAAACATAAAATGTTTCAGACAGGGGGTCACAAAGGGGGTCAAGACCCTGCTAAATCGTGAGAACAGAAAACTGATAAAACAGGTGGACTTGACGTCACCTGCTCGAGGTTGACAGGATTCTGGGAGAAGATAGGGAGTTTGGAGGAAGCAACTAAATTAGTTTGGGGTCCTAGATGTTGGGACTGGTTAAGTCGTGGAAATTTACAGACAATCACTTCTGAGTTTCCCAGAGGTATGACACAGGATTGAGTTCTGCTATTTTTTGAGTTATGTGGGCCCTTTACCCTATGGGTTCATTTGGAGGAAGTCCTTTATGCCTGTGTTTATTAGATGAGTAGGCCAATTAATTAGTCAAGAAAAAATTCTCACCTCATTTTCTAAATCCAGAGTTTTATCAGCAGGGATGCCAGCACTTGCGACGACTGTCCGATCCTCAACTTCTGGCTGTCAAGAGAATGAAAAAGAGAACCTTTAACAAGAGAATTTAAACAAATATAGAAAAAATCTTCTGAGAGTCAAACGATAAAACAGAATCAGAAAATTCTTATTTAGATTCAAATCTAGAAAAGTGTTTCAGGAAAGGGTCAGGTCCAAATCTAGTAAAGTGTTTCAAGAAAGGGCCAGGTCCAAATCTAGTAAAGTGTTTCAGGAAAGGGTCAGGTCCAAATCTAGAAAAGTGTTTCAGGAAAGGGACAGGTCCAAATCCAGAATAATGTTTCAGGAAAGGGCTAGGTCCAAATCTAGTAAAGTGTTTCAGGAAGGGTCAGGTCCAAATCTAGAAAAGTGTTTCAGGAAGGGTCAGGTCTAAATCTAGAAAAGTGTTTCAGGAAGGGTCAGGTCCAAATCTAGAAAAGTGTTTCAGAAAAGGGCCAGGTCCAAATCTAAAAAAGTGTTTCAGGAAAGGGTCAGGTTCAAATCTAGAAAAGTGTTTCAGGAAAGGGCCAGGTTCAAATCTAGAAAAGTGTTTCAGGAAAAGGCCAGGTTCAAATCTAGAAAAGTGTTTCAGGAAGGGTCAGGTCAAAATCTAGAATAATGTTTCAGGAAAGGGCCAGGTTCAAATCTAGAAAAGTGTTTCAGGAAAGGGCCAGGTCCAAATCTAGAAAAGTGTTTCAGGAAGGGTCAGGTCCAAATCTAGAAAAGTGTTTCGGGAAGGGTCAGGTTCAAAATCTAAAAAAGTATTTCAGGAAGGGTCAGGTCCAAATCTAGAAAAGTGTTTCAGGAAGGGTCAGGTTCAAATCTAGAAAAGTGTTTCAAGAAAGGGCCAGGTCCAAATCTAGTAAAGTGTTTCAGGAAGCGTCAGGTCCAAATCTAGAAAAGTGTTTCAGGAAAGGGCCAGGTCCAAATCTAGAAAAGTGTTTCAGGAAGGGCCAGGTCCAAATCTAAACAAGCGTTTCAGGTAGGGCCAGGTCCAAATCTAGAAAAGTGTTTCAGGAAAGGGCCAGGTTCAAATCTAGAAAAGTGTTTCAGGAAGGGCCAGGTCCAAATCCAAACAAGCGTTTCAGGTAGGGCCAGATCTAAATCTAGAAAAGCATTTTAGGTGTTAAATATTTGTGTAGGCGAGTTATCTAATACATATATTAGCTAGTGCATGTATTTGTAGGTAAAATATGGGACTTAAGGACAGGAAATATTACTGACAAGAGATCAAAAGTTCAATAGTGACTGGGGAATCAAAAGTGTGAGAACGGAAATAGGGATACAGCATAGGGGAAGTGACGTTATAGGAAAACATGAAAATTCTGGTCATAAAAGAATCCTTCATCCTTGAAACAAGAAATTGAGAATTCTGACACAGAAGCTAGTTGTAAAATAAAATAAAAGTCGCTAAACACACACTAGTGTAGCATTACCAGCTAATTGTTTGTTATGGTGCGACATTTACAGATTTGCACCTTAATCTGCCCGATCAAGTTGCAATTTTGTGTGTAGTTCTTGTCAAATTGTAAAGATTCTTATATGGTTGGAAAGAAGAGAAAATAATCTTTATAAATATGTAACTTATACTTGCTTTTAGCCATTGCATTATTTTTTTTTTTACGGCTAGTTAACTTTAAAAAAAAAGAAGAAAATGTCTCCAACTGAAAAGTTTTTAAAAAAAAAGTCTCATTATGGAAATATTTTGTGGATTTCTTTCCAAATTCATTTCAGATGGTGAGGGGGGTTATCTAACTTGCTATTTGCTTTCTTCCTTCCCCTAAACACTTGAAATAGTTTCATCCGGAAAGCAAGTTTTTTTACTCACATGACGGAAGGTAGAGAGAAATTCAATTACTTGCATGACAGGAAGGAAGTACATCTTATATATATATATTGATCAGTACCACTGAAGAGCCATGAATTTTATAACTGTCCTGTTTTTAAATCTCTGAAACAGTTACATGGTAGAGTTGATGATCCCCCATTTAATATTTCACGCCTAAGTTAAGGTCCCCTGTTTTTGTTTCACTGTTAGATACTTGAATCTCCTTTTTTATTTGTGAATTTTCCAGCGGTAAGTCAGCTTATGCAAGTGCTAAGTCTGCGATATCTTAGATTTAGTTAGTATCCCTGGGAATTTAAACTGCATTTTCTTTCTTTGTTTAAAATCACTCAAAGCTTCTTTAGACATATATATATATATATATATATATATATATATATATATAGCTGGTTTTTAGTATAAATTTTTATTTATACAAACATTATTGGTTACATATGTGCATACATGTTTCAGCTGCGATCTCTCTCGAGAGCCAGCTTCCTCAAACCTTTAGAAAAAAATGAAATAAGAAATAACAAACTTCTTTATTCCGTGTATTAATTATCCCGGTTGGGAAGGGACGGGTGTATAATTAAATATCAATTATACACCCGTCCCTTCCAAACTGGTATAATACACATAAAGAAGTATATTATTTCTTATTTCATTTTTTCTAAAGGTCTGAGGAAGCTGGCTCTCGAGAGAGATCGCAGCTGAAACATGTATGCACATATGTAACCAATAATGTTTGTATAAATAAAAATTTATACTATATATATATATATATATATATATATATATATAAATAAATATAGACTTATTATTTTGCCTGTTTTCTTCCAACTTTGTTTAGTAATGTCATCCATTGTGCACGGAGACGGCCAAGCAACATTCACAGAGTTTTAGTAATGTGTGTGTATATATATATATATATATATATATATATATATATATATAGAGAGAGATAGAAGAAAAAAGAGTGATAAATATGCGACGATTGTCCAAATTTATTTCAAATTTCAATTGTTCAATGCAAGGTGTATTCAGTAATAAACTAGTGTTTATTATTCTTTCCTTAAGCCAAGGCTTTTCAAAGATCGAAATCTTATCATCAGAGGAGAAATACAGATGGATAAGTTGGCTTTCGAAAAAACCAAAGTTCAAATATTTGAAAAATATGAAAAGTATTATTAAAGGAATTTTTGTTAAAAAAACGAAAAACGCAGTGAATGAAAAGAAAAATTCCGTGAAAAAGTGCGTCTGGACTCACCTATATTTTGAGCACTTTCTTCACACTGCTCCCACGCAAAGAATTTCTTCACATTCTACAATTCATCCGACTTCTTTTCAACAGAAATTTACCACCCGGACAATCTGCTTATATTTTTCACGGAATTTTTCTTTTCATTCACTGCGTTTTTTTAACAAAAATTCCTTTAATAATAATTTTCATATTTTTCAAATATTTGAACTTTGGTTTTTTCGAAAGCCAACTTATCCATCTGTATTTCTCCTCTGATGATAAGATCTCGATCTTTGAAAAGCCTTGGCTTAAGGAAAGAATAATAAACACTAGTTTATTACTGAATACACCTTGCATTGAACAATTGAAATAAATTTGGATAATCGTCGCATATTTATCACTCTTTTTTCTTCTATCTCTACAATTGCTCTATCTTGTATATTGAGCTAATCCTCTTCACAATAGGTTCCATCTACTAAAAGTTTTTACTTTGGTTTATATTTGATCCTATATATATATATATATATATATATATATATATATATATGATAAAGACAGGAATAAAATGTTCCGACGTAATGGAAAATGAAAACCAAAAGAATATTTATGTATTCATCAATGTTTCGTCTTTATTGTCAGACTTCCTCAGGATTATTTGTTTGATGAAAAGATAATACACGTACAAACATTTTTTGCCAGCAGGCTCAGAGCTTGCGGCTGATATTAGCAAGAAAATCAAAATATGAGAAACAATTAGATGGTGGCAGTGGTAGCAATGAGGGTGTAGGATTATTAGGAAGTGGGAGAGGTTAAACCTCGGCTCGCCTCCTACTTTTTTCTCCCACTTCCTTTTTTTTTAAAAGCAAACATATCTGGAAATAGAATAAATTTACAAAAAGTTTTCATTCAGTCCCAAAACCAAACTTACTTGGAGTCCGAGCATTTCACATTGCTCCGGCGAACGTTTGTAATGGTTCACGGTCATATTGGGATCTTTTTTTGGAACATGGGTATAGAAAGTCAAGGAAAAAAGAATTCTATCAGCTAAAATAATGAACAATGGAAATATGAATTCTTATTTAAAAAAAATAAAAAATAAAAAAATGGATGAACTTGATTAATTTTTTCTTATAATTACAAAAATCTATGAACTTCAAATCTATTTTTAAAAAGTTGACCATTTGTTGAAAATTTTCTAATATTTCCAAAACTTGTGGAAGGTATTAAAAATGTTTTTCTCTATAGAATCTGAGACAGGTCGACCGTCTCCAGAATCGGACAGGTTGAGCTCTGCAACATCGGACAAGTCCAGACAATTTTCAAAAAAAACTGAAAATATTTTTTATTTATATTAAAGTGGTGATCCTGTGAAACTTTACTGTCTCGGAAAAAGTTGGCATAAAATAGAAGGCTGTAGTGGATTCTACTAATATCTGAGCCTCAAATTTTACATAAATTTCAATTGGAAAAACGAATTTTTTAGTAACAAAATTATTATATCTCTCTTCTTCAGGTATCAGGTCTGTTTGCAGACATTGATGATCATGGCTCTCTATTCTTATTTGAATATTTTGTTTCACCATGATGTTCTTTGCAAAGAGATTACCTATAGTGGGTTGCAATTACCTTTTATAGGGGCAGTCAACCCTCCATCCATGACTTCACGTACCATATCTAACAAACTAAAATTGAAAATCATTTGTAATATGATCTGTGTTGAAACTATAAAATAACTTATAAAAAGATTCAAAATAAAATATAAAAAAACAACTATTGAATTATATTTTTGGAAAAAGATGTAACTTTAGTTCACACTACACACGTTTGACTTGACTTTTGTTTTTAAACTTCTTCAGCTAGTATACTTCCGATAGTTTTTGCTGCTTCATCATTTTATTTTTTATCTTTTGTGCAAGTTGGTGAATTGTTAGTTGACTTTGTGGAGGTCTTTTTGATCTTCAAGTCTTCTGCTTTTTTTTCTTTTTCAATTTTAAAACCTTCAGTCATATCTCCCATATGCTAAAAATACTGTGTCTGCAAGATCAGAACAGTTGAACGCAAGATCAGAACAGTTGAACGCAAGATCAGAACAGTTGAACGCAAGATCTGAACAGTTGAACGCAAGATCTGAACAGTTGAACACAAGATCTGAACAGTTGAACGCAAGATCAGAACAGTTGAACGCAAGATCAGAACAGTTGAACGCAAGATCAGAACAGTTGAACGCAAGATCAGAACAGTTGAACACAAGATCAGAACAGTTGAACGCAAGATCAGAACAGTTGAACGCAAGATCAGAACAGTTGAACGCAAGATCAGAACAGTTGAACGCAAGATCAGAACAGTTGAACGCAAGATCAGAACAGTTGAACGCAAGATCAGAACAGTTGAACGCAAGATCAGAACAGTTAAACGCAAGATCAGAACAGTTGAACGCAAGATCAGAACAGTTGAACGCAAGATCAGAACAGTTGAACGCAAGATCAGAACAGTTGAACGCAAGATCAGAACAGTTGAACGCAAGATCAGAACAGTTGAACGCAAGATCAGAACAGTTGAACGCAAGATCAGAACAGTTGAACGCAAGATCAGAACAGTTGAACGCAAGATCAGAACAGTTGAACGCAAGATCAGAACAGTTGAACGCAAGATCAGAACAGTTGAACGCAAGATCAGAACAGTTGAACGCAAGATCAGAACAGTTGAACACAAGATCAGAACAGTTGAACGCAAGATCAGAACAGTTGAACGCAAGATCAGAACAGTTGAACGCAAGATCAGAACAGTTGAACACAAGATCAGAACAGTTGAACGCAAGATCAGAACAGTTGAACACAAGATCAGAACAGTTGAACGCAAGATCAGAACAGTTGAACGCAAGATCAGAACAGTTGAACATATTACTAAAAAAACACAAAGAACCTTTGCAGAAACATTTCAGCTTGGAGAAATGAAGAGTCCAGATCAATAGTTTTATGTAATCTTTTCGTGTTTCGACAAAGCAGAAAGGATGTTATACTTTATTTGGTTACTTTAAGTCAGACAAAGTTATGTCCCTTTGCTTTGCAGCTTTGTCATCTAATGAGTGGAAAAAGACTGTGGTTTCACTAGAGAGTATTATATATGCAAAACTCAATCATGTTCTGCAAAGCTAAAAACAAAAACAACATTTTTCCTCTACAACCAAACCAAACCAAACATCATGAATAAATATTTGAAGATATAAAGAACTTGAGCCATAAAAACTATTACCAAAATGACCTGATTCGGCATTAAATAATACGAAAAGGGTTGATATGTCGTAAAACAAAACAACTAAACTAAACTAAACTTTACTGAACAACAGACTTGCAAATAAGAATTCTTAGTCCGATCAAATCAAAACTGTGACGTAACGGATATAAGTGCTAAGTATAATCAGTTCTAAGTGAAAGTTTTTTGGAGGTCGAAGGTTCAGCACCTTCCAAGATGTGGCAGTATTTTATTTACCTCCTTTTCAGGAGGTGAGACACAAGGCCAGGTATGGAAAGCCAGTGCACTAGGATTAGCGCGCTCTGGCCTACAAAAAAGTGCCTGAGCAGCCCTGTCGGCATTCCTTGGTAGGGGCACCCAAAGCGATTAGAAATAAACAGACTCCTTTCTCAAAGTGTAAAGCCTGGGAGGGTGGATCTCCTTCCTTAAACTGAACAGAACCTCAGCCCGACAGCAACATAGTCATTGTCGGATTGATGTTCGAGAATATATCCCTGACTGATAAGAACACACCGACTCAGACTATGTGGCCGAATGAACGTGCGTCTATGTGCGTTCACTGCATAGGCCGTGATCGTTAGCTAGTTGTGCCAGTCTGAATCCGCCATCCAAACAAAATTACAACTCCAGTTTAAAACAACAAAGGTTTATTTTTTGGACGTTACAATCATACTCGCTTTCTTCTACTGAACAAAATACCAAAATTCTACCAAAACTCTTAGCCCGACCGAATCAAAACACAAGTTCAACTGAATACAATCCATTAGCTAAGAGCCCAAAAGCCCATCTTTCTCTGAAAGGCACACATGACCGTGAGATGCCGAGAAAATCAACGAAGATCTAAGGGGCTACTGCGGATTAGGGGTCAGAAATTATAGGGAGGCATCCTAAGTGAGGAGTTGTGCAGCGAAATATTTGTTCACATTATAATTGAACTTCTGCAGGTTGGTAGAGTCAGGGAAACAGGGAGCAGGAAGGGAGTTCCAAAGGTTAGCAGCTCAAGTAAATAAGCTATTAGAGTGGAGATCCTCCGGCATCCGGGGACCTCCACAGTGAATAGATAAGATTTAACCGATTCTCGAGTTGGTAGTCGGGTGTATTTACGTCGAGGGGGCAACTGAGCAACCAGTTCATCGGAACACATTCCATTGAAGTACTTGTAAAACAAGTACAGGGATGCAACATTACGATTATGGGACAGGGGTTGAAGCTTGATGGATAGTGAGGTACCTATTAGATTAGCGACTCATTTTTTATCCAAGTGAAAACCTAAGTCACTGATATCTGTCGAAAATTCTTGAACAACGATTGACATTCAATACAATAAAGGATATGGATTCTCAACAAAGCTGTTCCCACTCGGATCGTCCAAAACCTGAAAATATATTTTAAAAAATCATTCAATTTCAAAGAGAAAGAAAACAAAATGGCTAAACATTCGAAATAATGTCACTCAGTGCAATTTCAGTATTACCTCATCATCGTCAGATTTGCTTTAACATCCGTTTCATATGCTAGTATCCGTTGGATGGCTTTAAGAAATTGACTTCCAAACCAACCTATCTCTGGCCAGGTTTTTATTTATCTCTCAGGTCCATTATTATCACTTCCTCCCATGTTTTCCTTGGTCTTCCCCTGTGAACTGGACCTTCTACCTCAACTGTTCTACATCTACTAACCAAAGGAACTCTCTCATTCATTCTTTTAATGTGACCAAACCAACAAAGTCTCCTCTTCTGCACACCTATCTCTATACTGTCCAGATTTAATCTTCCTCTGAGGTCATCAGAACTAAGCCTGTCTTTAAGACTCACATTACACATCCATCGTATTATTCCCATATCTTTTCTCTCAATGCAATGCATGTCCAGGTTTCACTTTCATACATCATCACACTGTGAAGACATGCCTGATAGACTCTTCCCTTGGTCGACAATGGTAACGCTCTGCTGGTTAGAAAAAGCAGAAGTTCCCTGAACTTACTCCATCCACCCTTAACTCTTGCAATCACACTAGCACCTGCTCCTCCCTGTGCTCCAATGGCATCACCAAGGTAACAAAATATCTCAACAACCTCAATAACTTTGCCATCCACACATATTTCCTACATATATACGCTAATATATATATATATATATATATATATATATATAGCTCTGAAAAAGCACTGGACTTTATGAAAATAAGTTTTTATGGCTCAAGATTTGGTCATTCAGAATCACCATTATCATCATATTCGGTTTAACATCCGTTTTACATGCTGGCATGTGTTGGACGGCTTTTAGAAAATTGATTTCCAAACTTATCTCGGGTCAAGTTTTTTTTGGAAGTTATTTCCTTAATTGAGGCAAGATTTTTATAGGCCGGATGCCCTTCCTGACGCCAACCTAGTAAGGTGATGGGGACCAGTGTTTTTATCAAGACACCATCTCGAGGTGATTGCCTACCAAGGCTACAGAGAGCTTTACCTGCCCCTGGGTGTATCAAAAAATCGAGTCGGTCTGTGTAACTGAAAAACAAAGTCCTGTTTTAGGTTTAGAGCAGATATAGCGCCGTCGGAGTGAACCTTACCGTTATCAAATTGTTTCATTTATTTTATATTTTTGAAATGTGAATGCTTAAAACTCAATGAAAAATTCTTCCTCTCTGGTTCCGGTTACAATAATAAATATTATCTCTGACTGCTTATATCAAATATGTGCACGCCTGCAGATGCATTCTAGATAACGTAGTTTTAAGTTTTGTTTTTGAAAATCTTTGTATTTATTAATTAAAGCTGTTTATTATTTTATATTGTTGAAATTTGTTTAAGGCAAATTTGATCAATGGTAATTTAATAAATTTAACTATTTGGCTTTTTTAGCTAGTTATTGCTTCGCAAAGCCACTATCCGCCCATACATGGCATATTGTTGTCACATCTGGGCTGGTGCACCATCTACTAGTCTCTCCCTTTTAGACAAATTTTTTTTTTAAATTTAAAAGACGCTTCAAAACAATTTTTTCATTCTCAATCCCCGCATGCCACTTGCCTTAAAGTTCTGAATAATAAAAGGCTGTTTCAATCACACCATTCTATAACAACAAGTGAACACAACAACAGCTAAATAAAAAAATAAAATGGTAATTTTTTTACTAATATGAAACATCTTCCGTCTCTGAGAAAGGATTTTTTATCCGAAAAATTTAAGACAAAAGTTAAAAAAAAAAAGGAAAACATTTTTATTTTTAAATTTGCATTTTATTCATGGCTCATAACAGTTCTTTTATTCAATTCTCAAATTTAAAAGATGTTTTAAAAGAGCTTTTCCAGGCTTACTAATATATATATATATATATATATATATATATATATATACACACCAGTAGAGACAGAGATAAAGAAATTTGCAATTCTACAACTAAGTTTTTCTGATATCTTGAAAAGACAAGACCAAAAACTAGTGTGCAAGGGAGAATACTCACAAATTTGAACGGTTTTTCGACGTTGAGGAGAGCATTTAATTTTTCAATGAAGTCATCAATTTGTTGTGCAATTTCTGGATGCTGAATCTGCAAAGAATAAAATGACAACAAAAGGCAATAAGACACAAAATACTGACTCGGTAAAAAGGATTTTAAAACGAAAGCAAACATTTTGAGAAGCCATTAGAATTGATTTATTTTAAATTCTTTGGACAAAAAGATGTGAAATATTAATGGCTATCTTTACTAATAGAAATATTAGCTAAAATATATTTGCTTAGATGGATCTGGCATTATCTTGTAAACAGGGTATATGAACTTTCCTTTTTCACTCTGTATCAGAAATCAAACGGAACTTCCATGAACAAAGTTTCTTACCTAGAACATCCAATCTGTAGAACAAAATACCATGAGGCTGCTTTCCAACCAACTACAACATGGTCGTCTTCAAGTCTAATATAAACAAATACTCGTTGAGCTGTCCTCTCAGATAATATATTTCTCTTAAGTAATCTTCTGCTAATCCCACCCATTTGATTCCAATCCTCTCGTGATGGTGTTCATTGTCCAACTGAAAATCTCTTTAACCCTGATCCTCGAGTGGTCCCCGGGCCTTGATAAGTGGTGACCCAAAGAACAAAAAAAATGCCAGATCATGAAGGGATCACAGGGTTGATCCTAAGTTGGCTTTTGTGAGAAAGAAAGTCCATAACGACAAGTCACATGTCACAACACTAAACGACAGGTGACGGTCAGCTGTTTTCTTCTTCTATTCATTTAACGTCACTTTTTAAGGGTCAGCTGTTTTCTTCTATTCATTTAACGTCACTTTTTAAGGGTCAGCTGTTTTCTTCTTCTATTCATTTAACGTCACTTTTTAAGGGTCAGCTGTTTTCTTCTATTCATTTAACGTCACTTTTTAAGGGTCAGCTGTTTTCTTCTTCTATTCATTTAACGTCACTTTTTAAGGGTCAGATGTTTTCTGATATTTCGCAGGCTTGCTCTGCACTTCTGACGTTTCAGCAGGTCAACTGTCTTCAAATTCAACTCTGTATGAGCTTGTCTAATCACTTGCTTCCAAGTTTTCCTTGGCTGGCCAATCTTCCTGCAATTCAAAATTTCCATGCTTCTGCAACAGTTTATCCAAGAGGATGAACGCTCTGCATGACTATACCAGTATAACCAATTCGTTCTTAAGATAACCTCTATGCTGGGCAAATGCTTTCAGAAAATCTTCTGACCTGATGTGTTGGGTTTGATCAGATTTCACACTGCAGATCCATATAACGATGGATCTGTCATTGCGCTGCAGTTGAGAGAGAGGAATGGGTCCAAGATTTACTGCCATATGACATGAAATTCCTATTAAAACAAAGACAGTAAACAGTGGCTTTTTTACATAAACTTTCTTTGCTATTGATCTATTTTAACGATTTATGGAATCTCATAACAGACAGAATCTTTGCTACAGCTACAGTAAACAAATACATGATTACGGTAATTATAGTCGAATACAATAGATTGTATTCCTAACAAACACTTTAGAATTGAAAAAGAGAAAGTGGCAGAGAGAGAGAAAGATGGAGGTAGAGAGAGGGAGGAAGAGAGAGAGAGAGGGAGGAAGAGAGAGAGGGAGGAAGAGAGAGGGAGGAAGAGAGAGTAAGAGGGAGGAAGAGAGAGAGGGAGGAAGAGAGAGAGGGAGGGAGGAAGAGAGAGAGGGAGGAAGGAAGAGAGAGAGGGAGGAAGGAAGAGAGAGAGGGAGGAAGGAAGAGAGAGAGAGAGGGAGAAAGAGAGGGAGGGAGGAAGAGAGAGAGGGAGGGAGGAAGAGAGAGAGGAAGGAAGAGAGAGAGGAAGGAAGAGAGAGAGAGGAAGGAAGGAAGAGAGAGAGGGAGGAAGAGAGAGAGGGAAGAAGAGAGAGAGGGAGGAAGGAAGAGAGAGAGGGAGGAAGGAAGAGAGAGAGAGGGAGAAAGAGAGAGAGAGGAAGAGAGAGAGGGAGGGAGGAAGGAAGAGAGAGAGGAAAGAAGAGAGAGAGAGAGGAAGGAAGAGAGAGAGGGAGGAAGAGTAAGAGGAAGAGAGAGAGGGAGGAAGAGAGAGAGAGGAAGGAAGAGAGAGAGAGAGGAAGGAAGAGAGAGAGGGAGGAAGAGAGAGAGAGGGAGGAAGAGAGAGAGGGGGAGGAAGAGAGAGAGGAAGGAAGGAAGAGAGAGGGAGGAAGAGAGAGAGATAGGGATGTAGAGAGAGATAGGGATGTAGAGAGAGATAGGGATGTAGAGAGAGAGAGAGGGAGGTAGAAAGAGAGGTTATTATGGTCAACAAAATGTATTCAGCAGTTTTAACTTGATTTTCGATTTATGTCCTTATCTTCTTTATTCTCATCTTTATAAAGTCAAGCTGGTCTATTCCTCGACTTTTGTCATCGATATGCTGTACAACTTACCGCGGATGTAGAGAGGGAGCGCTCGTGATGCTATCAGAATCAACAGCTCACAAAATTTCGCCCATGCTGCTTTCATCCTTGTGGTTGTACCGAGTTCACATCCACCACCTGTACGCAATATATTTCCTAGGTAGCAGAAAGAGACTAATACCTCAGCAGAATGGCAGAAACATTTTTGTGACCGATAATGCTACACCCTTTCCCCTTGCAAAAGTCACTGTTGTATTGCCCCGGTGGAGAGTTGAGACCTCGACCTAATACATACATACATACCTCCATCTAATACACACATAACTTCATCTAATGCACACATAACTCCATCTACTACACGCATACCTCCATCTAATACACACATATCTCCATCTAATACGTACATACCTCCATCTAATACGTACATATCTCCATCTAATACGTACATACCTCCATCTAATACGTACATATCTCCATCTAATACGTACATACCTCCATCTAATACGTACATACCTCCATCTAATACATACATACCTCCATCTAATACGTACATATCTCCATCTAATACGTACATACCTCCATCTAATACGTACATATCTCCATCTAATACGTACATATCTCCATCTAATACATACATACCTCAACCTAATACGTACATACCTCCATCTAATACATACATACCTCCATCTAATACGTACATATCTCCATCTAATACATACATATCTCCATCTAATACATAAATACCTCCATCTAATACGTACATACCTCCATCTAATACGTACATATCTCCATCTAATACATACATACCTCCATCTAATACGTACATATCTCCATCTAATACATACATATCTCCATCTAATACATACATACCTCCATCTAATACGTACATACCTCCATCTAATACGTACATATCTCCATCTAATACATACATACCTCCATCTAATACGTACATATCTCCATCTAATACATACATACCTCCATCTAATACGTACACACCTCCATCTAATACGTACATATCTCCATCTAATACGTACATACCTCCATCTAATACGTACATACCTCCATCTAATACGTACATATCTCCATCTAATACGTACATATCTCCATCTAATACGTACATATCTCCATCTAATACGTACATACCTCCATCTAATACATACATACCTCCATCTAATACGTACATACCTCCATCTAATACACACATATCGCCATCTAATGCATACATACCTCCATCTAAGACATACATATCTCCATCTAATATGTACATACCTCCATCTAATACATACATACCTCCATCTAATACATACATATCTCCATTTAATACATACATACCTCCATCTAATACGTACCTTTCGTATTGGTTGTTGTAATGAAAGACCACTCACAGCTTGAGTAATGATCCCTTCCACATTCGTAATAACTGCAAACAATAAAATTTATAAAAACATTTTAGTCATGAATCAAGGATAGAAAAATCAAACGGGAAACTGCACAAATCTTTAGGGGTAGACTTTTGGTAAACGTTCAGATTGACGACAAACAGTTTCTTCAAAAAGTTAAATAAAATTAGTGTATAGGCGATAATATATATTTTTTTAAAAGATTATGACATTAAGAACATTTAGTATTATGTAGTAATATAGAATAAAAAGACATTTTAATACTTTTTTCGTCTCGAGCGATACAAAAAACATGGTGCAGGTTCCTTTTTGTTAAAATCTCGATTATTCTAGCATATTTACACATTTCAAACATGTTTTTCTTCTGATTAGATGCGTAATCCTAAATAGATTTTAACTTGAAAATGTACCTCATTTAATGATATTTAAAACAACAACATAAATCCATTTTTATCGCCAATACACAATTTTTCATCGAATTCTGTTTCTGTCGTGAATTTATTTTTTACCAAACTTTTTTGTCAGCCAGCCATGTAACCCCTTCCTTCCCTATTGACCCCTTGACCTTTTGACTAGCTTGTTTGCGAGTCCAGGTGATTGAACGCTGGTGGTGGTCTCTCTCTTTCAGGCTTGGTATGTCTGATAACCGACAGATAATGAAGGTAGTTAAGTATCCTTAGTAGAGAGCGAGGTCATCGTGCTTTTATCATCGGCATTTTTCTCAAGTGATAGTACAGGAAACCGAACTGGGGGGGGGTTTGAGCGACTTCTCCATCAGCGCTCGCTGAAGGTCGGAGTATTCTCAAGTGCCATATTGTGCGTGGATGTGTTTCCCTTGAAGTATTTCTGGTGTGAATGATCGATCAGGTCTGTCACTGCCATAATAACGTGTCGGCTCTAGGTTCGATTATTTTACCTCTAAATTTATCAGCATCAGTTAAAAGACTACTTTGTTTTGAAGTGATTTAATATTCCTCTCCTTCGGTTTTTATGATGCAACTGAAATCATGTTTCGTTTTTTATCAGCTCCTTAGATCAAGTGGCTTAATGTCTTGTCTGAAGCGACTTCCATTAAAAAAAAATCATTTTGTTTGCATAAATTTTGGTCAATCAAAAAATATTTTGCTTTTAATACGTGAGGATTTGCTAAGAATTTTAAAGCCAGTTTAAATGACTTTCTATTTGATAGTTTAAAGGCTTCCAAATCTGTTCAAATTTCGAAATAAGTCGTTCTTTTTTTTCAACTAAAAAACGAAAAAAAAGATTAAAATGGTTGACTTGTTTGCAAAGAAACCAAAATGCATTCTGGTGAATCTAATTTCGTAATTATTTAAAAAAAAAAAATTATTAAAATGCTATTTTAATTTTACACTATTGAATTTTTGATTTCAATAAATATTTGATTAGTAACAAATATATATTCTTCATCGTGGTTGTTATTTTCACAACGTTTTGGCCAATGCAACCTCCGACCTTCTTCAGATTAATCTTATTTTTGAACTTGGAAATCTTTGTCAAACTCTGGACACATGGCGCAACAGCTAAAAACGTTGATTTGCACTCAGATCCAAGTGACAGTCTTCTGGAGGCTGAAGGTTCAATCCTAACTACAGCCAATAATAATTACGAATAACATCATAATTAATGCTTCTATCTGGTCATGACTGACGGAACGAGAACAATCTACCCCCGTGGATTAAATAAAACATTCTGTTTGAAATTCCGGTACTTCTGCAGTTTACGGACCGTGCTATTTTTTTTTTTTTAGATAGGATTTTCAAGTTAAATTTAATTTTTACGGTATCTTTTGTTTATTAAATTCTAGTTAACAAAGACCCCACTCCTTCCCATGTTAAGAATGGGTTTCTAAATAATAACGTTATTATTTCAGCATGGTCCGTAAACTGCAGAAACACAAAAAATCCATATAGGTTCCTGAGTTTGACACAAAGATTTCCAAGTTTGAAAAGATGTCCATGAAAAAGGTCGGAGATTACATCGATCGAAACGTTGTGAAAAACAAAAACCGAGACGAGAATAGTAGTCGAAATAATTCAAATTATCAATCCTCATCTCAAAAATTCCGAAACGTAATATTAATTTTCATTTTATTCTTAGTTGATATCGCCTGTAGTAAGGATTGAACCTTCAACCTCCAGAAGACTGTCACTTAGAACCGATTGCTAACCAACGCTATTACCTGTTATACTATATGTCCTCGTTTCTACAAGTTTCCGCCATTGGAATCAGATTTTGTCGGAATGACAAAAATTTATATCTCAAATTGTCATTTTTTGGTGTTCTTAAAATATGGAATCATCATCGGTTTAGCGTTTAACATGCTGGCATGTGTTGGACGGCTTTAAGAAATTGATTTTCAAACTAACCTATTTCTGACCAGGTCTTTATTTATCCCTCTTTCTTTAATGTTCATTTGGCACATGTTCGTCTTTTCCCACAGTCCGTTTTTCACAACCTTTTACTGACCAGTTTTTTCTTCTTTTTTCAGTGTACACTTATCTATCAGGCTGCTAGAGAATTCCGGGTTTTTTGGAAAAAAAATTCAAATATTTTACATTTTAGGAGGGGGGATCAGTTTCCAATGTAAATTCAACGTAGACTGATCCCCCTCTTTTTGACCATCTCAATTTTTAAAAAAATCTTTTTCGGTGTACAATTACCTATCATGTCAGTAGAGAATTCCGGGGTTTTTGGAAATAAATTTTTAAAAATTGAGATTTTAAGACGGGGGATCAGTTTTGTTCGTCTTTTACCATAGTCTGTTTTTCACAACTTTTTACGTCTTAAAATCTCAATTTAAAAAAATTTATTCCCAAAAACCCCGGAATTCTCTCGCGACATGATAGGTAATTGTAAGCAGAAGAATAATTTTTTAAATTTGGGATGGTCAAAAAGAGGGGGATCAGTCTACGTTGAATTTACATTGAAAATTGATCCCCAGTCTTAAAATCTCAATTTTTAAAAATTTCTTTCCAAAAACCCCGGAATTCTCTACTGACATGATAGGTAATTATACACCGAAAAAGATTTTTTTAAAAATTGAGATGGTCAAAAAGAGGGGGATCAGTCTACGTTGAATTAAAATTGGAAACTGATCCCCCCTCCTAAAATGTAAAATATTTGAATTTTTTTTTCCCAAAAAAACGGAATTCTCTAGCAGCCTGATAGGTAAGTGTACACCGAAAAAAGAAAAAAAAACTGGTCAGTAAAAAGTTGTGAAAAACGGACTGTGGGAAAAGACGAACATGTGCCGTTCATTTTTATCAATTCCTCCCATGTTTTCCTTGGCCTTCCCCGTGTGAACTGTACCTGCTACCTCAACTGTTCTACAATCATCAATTATTCCAATGTGGCCATACCATCAAAGTCTCCTGTTCTGCACACATCTCCCTATACTGTCCAGATTTAGTCTTCCTCTGAGGAAGTTTGAGAAAATCCGAATGGAAAAGCGGAGTGATGTCATCAAAGTTAAGAAAGATTTTTGTAGTAAGTAATCGACTGAGAAGCGGATTTGGCAGGATGTATAGAATCGGGTTTTAAAATAAGTAGTTAAAACAAACTGAGGTTGTCTCTCTCTCCTCCCCACCTTGCCATGAAAACTCTGAAGATGGAATCAATAAAAGTACAAGTTGTTGTAATCATTCGGCGGTGTTGATTAATTAAAAGTTACCAGAAACTGAAGGAGTTTCGTTTTCAGTGCAAACAGGTTCCAGGCGAGATAGTCATCATCATCATCATCATCATCATCATCATCATCGTCGTCACCTGCACACACATCTCCCTATACTGTCCAGATTTAATCTTCATCTGAGGTCATCAGATCTAAGCCTGTCTTTAACACTCACATTACACATCCATCAGAAAAAGAAAAAAGTAAATGAAATCAAATTTACCGCCTTTCGATGGAGGAATTTCAAATTCTAAGTCTGGAATGTTAATTTTTGCCGTCTCGCTCTGAATGACCTGACGATTCAAATCCTGGAAGAAAAAAAGGAAGAAACAAAATCAAAAGGAACCGGACACGAAAAAGCTGAAAATCTCAAAGACAAAAACAGGAACCGATATTCTGAAAAGACGGCCATTCAATCTGCTGGTTTAGCAAAGAAAACGCTATTTCAAACGTTGATCATGACAGACAAAAAATCCTTTCTTCAAACTTAAGAATCCGTGACAGACCAATGAATAGCAATAATTTAACAAGAGATAAATAACAAAAAATAAGTTTTAACTCCAGATTCCTAAAGAATGAGATAAATAGTGGAGAGTACTGGCACTTGAACCAGACAAGACCGATTTTTGCCGACGTAATTACGTAAACAGCTGGAAAAAACAGAATGAAAACGAACTGGCGTCAAAATCAAAATGAGGCTGCGTTCCAACAGAAAAAAAAATGTGAAACAACATGTAAAGCAGAAAAAAACAAAAAAACTCACGGTATGTTTATGAAAAATTATTTTTTGACTGAAAAAAATTAATAAAACAACTTTCATCATTTTTTTTTTTCACAAAAAAGTTTAATTAAATTTTTTTTTTTTTTTTTTTTTTTTGGTACTAGTTCAGCTTTTGAACCATAAAAAAAAAAATGAACCTTTTTAAAAAATTTTTTTTTTACTCTAACCTACATTTATTGCCTTTGGTAACAGTTATTTGTTGACCGTTTTATTTTTTTCACCCCTGATTTTCTATGCTTGAAATTCTTGCCAATCGCCAATTTACGATTTAACTTTTCGTTTGCTTTTCCTGCCTTCTGTTCGGTATCCACCGGCCAAACAGTTGGAAAAAACCAACGAATCGGTTTTGTCTGGTTCAAAAACTGTACCAGTACCATTTCGTAATAGCGTCTATATTCATCTGACTGGGTTTGTTTAATATGAAAAAGAAAAAGGGTCACTAGAGTTCCAGTTAAAAGGGCAAAAATCTTCCTTACAATTTATATTAACTTTATTTAAAAGTTTCATGAACACAGAAACACAAGGATATAAGAAAGGTTGGTTCGGCGATCATGCACTAGAGAAAACGAATTGAGTCCAGGTGTTTTGGTCTCGGGTCTCGCCCCCCATTTAAGCCACGATGAGAGACGAGTCAGGAAATGTGACATGTTAGTACAACAGGTGATAGATCTCAATCATATCACTGCCACAATAATAATAAATCTACTGTCATACTGTACGTGCTACAATATCAAACTCCTCGGCCTAACATTCACAGGTAAAATGAATTGGAATAAATACATAGAAGATGCTGCCAAGTATGCTGCAAAGAAGGTGGGCTCCCTTAACCGGGCTAGAAAACTACTCACACCTGCCAATATCCTATATCTCTACAAAAGCTACCAATCGTCCATGCATGGAGTATTGTTGTTGTCACATCTGGGCTGGTGCACCAACCACTAGTCTTTCCTTTTTTAGACAAGGTCCAAAAAAAGAGTCTAACCATATAATAGGCCCCTGTCTACCAACCTCTAGTCCCTGTCCGATCGCTACGATGTTGCATCCCTGTGCTTGTTTTACAAGTACTTCAACGGAATGTGCTCCGACAAATTTGTGCCCTTTCAATGTAAATACCCCCCCCCCCCCTTCTGGCAAAATCCTACCCCTTCACCGTAGTGATTCCCAAATGCTGGAAGGCTTTCTACTCTGATAGCTTCTTTCCTAGGACCGCTTATCTTTGGAATTCTTTCTCTGCTCCCTATTTCCCCAATCATATCAACATGCAGAAATTTGAATGTAATATGAAGAAACATCTTGCTGACCAACTTTCACCCAACTTTGCGGCTGATTCTGAGTTACTTATTCTTATGGTTTGCCAAAAGATGTTACTTTTTATTTTTAACTTAAATTTTTTGACCATACACGTCTTCAGAGATAAAAGACATTGTTTCATATCTTCTTTCTTTAGACACTTTTTTAGTAATTTTTTTGTTCTAATTGCTCTGTGTGACGTTAAGATGGTATCTGGATGAAGATGGTATGTGTGGCAATGCAGAATGAAGTAGAATTTAGGGAATGTTCTTTAACAAGCATTGTTGATATATAGAAATTTGAATTATTGAAAAATAATAACCGTTAGGAGACGTATATCGGCGAAAAATTTTAGTTAAAAAAAAAAAAAATTGCATTGTATTGCTTATTATTTTTCAATAATTCAAATTTCTATATATCAACAATCGTTATCAACAAGAACATTCTACAATTTCTAATTCATTCTGCGTTGCCACGTGACCATTCTTGGCTGGGACATTTCATTCAGATACCGTCTTAACATCACACGGATTGACTACAACCAAAAAAGACAAAAAAAAAGGTATAAAACAATAACTTTTAACTCTGATGAAAAGATATAGCGTAAAAAAATTTAAGTTCAAAATAAAAATAAAACAATAAAAACAAAATTCGCATTGTATGGCTTTTTTTAACATTTATTATTTGCCAATAATTCAAACTTTTATATATCAACAATGCTTATGAATAAGAACATTCCCCAATTTTCTAAAGAAAATCAAATTTTTTTACTCACTTCAATAGAATCGATCAACACTGAATAATGCACACCGAGGTCTTGAATTCTGCCGCCCGGTTGTAACTCGTTGTTTCTGAAGCCGCATTCGTCACAGGAGAAAGACATGATTACAACTTCTTTAAAATAAGGAATTTTCGTCAGAAATATCACCGTCTTGCCCTAAAAAGACAAATAAAAAAGAACAGATTTTGTAAAAAAACAAAAAAAAAACAGATTTCTCGGAGGAAAAATCAAAAATGGGGGTACCAAGAATTGGAGCTCAGTCGAGCACCTACCATGAACATAACGATAGAGTAGAGAGAGACTAGCAACATCTTTTCTGTGTGAAAGAGGCTGTAGGGACGAGAAGAGATCATCCCCAACTAGATTGCGGAGTCGATTTTGTACTCTGTCAAGACAGGAGAGTGTCCACCGAGCAGTACCTCCCCATAGATGACAGCAATGTACCAACGCTGCCCCATGGGTTCCAATTTACTTGCCTTCCCACAAAGGCAGAGTTAGACACAAGGTCAGTTTTTATGTGGGGATATTCCAGCTCCCCAAAACGGGACAAAAATTTAAATTGCCTCAGTCTAGAAGGATTTCTACTTAAATTCTAACACGAGACGAAATTCTAACAAAAACTCACCTGAGACTCGCAATTCATGCACAAACTTTCGGTTTCCAGGATTTCTGGCATCTCATCGGCATTAATATCTTCAAATTTGATCGGTGAAGAAACCGGATTTTCTATTTCCGTACTCATCTTGGATCTTTGAAACTGCAATTATAAAACGTGTCGGAAAAGGTTTGAATCATTTGAATGTTAGCATTTTAAGGATGAATTACGTTCCGCATGAAGTGTAAGACAATGGAGATGGATGAGAACTCAGATGTGGAGAAAGTATATCTGGATGGTGAAGCTATAGACGTTGTCAAGATGTTCTGTTACTTTCGTGATACCATTGGAGCACAGGGTGGAGCAGGTGCTAGTGTGATTGCAAGAATTAGGAGTGGATGAAGTAAGTACAAGGAACTTTTGCCATTACTAACCAGCTGAGCGTTACAAGGCAATCAAGGGAAGAGTCTATCAGACATGTGTATGTAGTGTGATGATGTATAGAAGTGAAACCTGGCCAAAGAGGGTTGAGGACATGCATTGCATGAAGAGAAATGATACGATGGATGTGTAATATGAGTCTTATAGTTAGGCTTAGATCTGATGACTTCAGAGGAAGATTAAATCTGGACAGTATCGGGAGATGTGTGCAGAACAGGAGACTTTGATGGTATGGCCACGTTGAAAGAATGGATGAGAGTTCTTGGGTTAGTAGGTGTAAAACAGTTAAGGTAGCAGGTCCAGTTCACAGAGGAAGACCAAGGGAAAATATGGGCAGAAGTGATACGGATAGATTTGAGAGAAAGAGGGATAAATAAGGACCTGGTCAGAGATAGGTTAGTTTGGAAGTTAATTTCTTAAAGCCGTCCAACACATGCCAGCATGTAAAATGAACGTTAAAGCGATGATGATAATGATGATCAGTTGGAAATTTCGATCTTCTATATAAAAAAAACTTATGAGACAACTTCATGCATGTTTATTTATCGCATAATTGCACATTGAATTTGCAATTAGAATTTAAAAAATTTTTTTTAAACAAAATAAGAAACAAATACATCACACTGATCCATTCGATGAAAAATTAAACTATAAGATTAATAATTCAATAAATCCCTTATTCGTCACTTGGACATTGTTTAGTTCAATATCGAGAAATCCTGATCCCTTATATATAATTGTATCACAGTCAATAGTTTTCTTCGAATGTCGGGCTGGCTAGGCAGGCCAAGAGCAGACGCAAGGCGTTTCCACGAATAATGGCGATAGAGAGGCGCTCGTAAAGCCAAGACGATTTGCGATTGTCTCCGGTGTTGCACATCATTAATAGACCAAGGCTGCCGAGGAAGTCGTGTGTGGCAGAGCCAATCACTCCACTCGTCTCCACAGCGATCGGTTGAAATACAAATCTGTCGATTGGAATATTTTGACCGCTTTCGGCTCTCTGCTGGCGTTGCTGCATGTGCAAGGTTTGTTGTCGATTTTATCACTGACGAAGGTGCAAAAGTGTCGACACAAGTCACATTACATATCAGTGACTTACTGAGGCCATCCGGTCGTTTGCCATCCCCTCTATCAAGGCCAACCGGTTCGAGGATCGAAGCCAGCGATGTCTAGTGCTCGTCGAACGACATCATTGAGAGCGCTGTGCCTCGGAAATCTGCCGGTGCTCCTTCTACATGAAAGGGCATGGAGTCCATATTTTAACGCGTTTTATTTTAGTTCGATTTAAAAGTAGTGTCGAGACGTCACGTGATCAAATGCGGACATTTTTTTTTGCTTTCAATTCTAACATGACGTCTCGACACTACTTTTAAATCGAACTAAAATAAAACGCGTTAAAATAAGTTAAAACACAAATAAACTTATCCAGGTAGGTAGAAGAGTAACTTATCTTGCCTTTGGTAACATTTATTTGTTGCCTATTTATTTTTTTCACCCCTTTTTCGTTTTGTTAGTTGTTATGAATGCCCAGATTTTAATATACTACTTTTTTTTATTAATATAATTGGAAAAGAATACAAGAACACTTCGAAAAAAATCGATTTTATTTGCTTTAAAACAGTAAATATTTTAAAGTATTTATTTTAAAATACTATGGGGGGGGGGGGCTTAGTCACTATTTAAAACTATATCCCTCTCAAGAATGTTGCCGATTTGTTTTTTTCACCCCCTTTTCGTTCTGTTAGCTGTCGTTATAAATAACCTAAAATGATATTACGAGATTAAATCCATCATAATGCATTTCGGTTTCCTCGTAAACATTTGAATATGTTGTTAATAGTTAAAAAAAATAATTAATTACTGCGTGACTTCGAAATTTGAAACGAGTTTGGAAGTATTCAAACTATCGAATAGAAAGTCATTTAAACTGTCTTTAAAATTCTTAGCTAATCTTCCTTCATGTATTACAAGATTGAAAGTTCTGGAAGCCATTTACATTCAATCATTTTATAAATAGAAATTAAAACAACATTATCTTTTTATTATTATTCGCTATTTATAATTCAAATTTCTTATTTTGTTTACAAACTTTGTCAATAAGTTTAAGAAGGAAAATTAAATTGGAAAAAAGTCTTTTTCTTTCTTCGACAGATTTATAAAAACAGCGACATCGCCATTATCCACAATCGAGAAGATTTTCAAAAGTTTAACTCGAAGAATAAAAATATGGGAAGTTTTTCGTGAAGAAAAATAAACATCTCAAAAATTAATTTTAAAACCAAAATATTACCGTCTCCAAAAATAAAAGAAAATTATCGAACACTTCTGGAAAACGAAGAGATTTCGTTGGCCTCTTATTTTTAACAGAACGAAGAAAAACGGTGTAAAATGAAAATATGTCCCGTCTACAAATAAATCCGGTGTCAAGCAAAATTAAAAAAAAAAAAAAGAAGTTCAATTGGCTAGGAGCAAAGTGTGATATCTGTTTCGATGGATGCTGCGCTCTGTTTTTGACTTTGAAGTAGTATTTTTTAGCTCCTTTCATCAAGTGGCTTCATGCCTTGTCTGGAGCGACTTCCATAAAAGACAACAATAATGCAAAGAACTGCGTACAAAAAAAAAAAATGAAACTGTCGTATGACCACATGCTTCAAAGACACGCAAAGAAGAAATAGAACGATTATTTTTATATTTTTTAATATTTTTTATTTATTAATATTTATTAATATTCTTTACATTTATTTACTATTAAGTGAATATTTGTTGTAACGACACTGCAAAGGAAATTTTAAAAATCCCATTTAATAAAATTGTTGTGACCAGTCCTACAACTTTTTAGACACAAAATAAATATAGCAACGAACAAAGAAAGAGAGCAAAACACAGGAATTAAATTTGTAAATGAAACTTAATTTATTGTATAATCCTGTGCCATTGCCGCGATGTTGCATCCGTGTTCTTGTTTTACAAGTATTTCAATGGAATGTGCTCCAATGAACTTGTGATACTGATGCCTGCTCGACATAAATACCCCCGCTCAACCCGACAATCAACAAAATCACACCCCTTCACTGTGAAGGTCCCCAGGTGCCAGAAGGCTATCTACTCTAATAGCTTCTTTCTTCGAACTGCTAGCCTTTAGAATTTCCTTCCTGCTCCCTGTTTCCCTGACCGTACCAACATACACAAATTTAAATGTAATGTGAACAAACATCTCACTGCACAACTCTCTATTAATGCTCCTATTAATCTGGCCCCTAATTCAGAGTAGCCCCTTACGTCTCAGTGGCAATGTGCTATCGATTGACATCCTAATAACTAAGGGGAGACAAGTACGACCTTTCCTTCAATTTGACTCAGCCCTTTTTTTTCGTCTCTGAGAAAGAGAGCCTGCGGGGCCTTTGATTTCGGCAAATCATGTTGACAGAGGTTTCCGACCAATCACAGACCAGAGATCATGCGTGACCACGCGTGATTTGAGTGATATAAAAGAAGATACGCCTTTCTTCTCCTCCTCTTTTTTCCCCTTTCCCAGCAAGTAACAGGTCCTGTCAACAAAGTCTTTTTCTCCCTACGACCAGCGATTAAGACAATCCCATCAGCATGACTCGAAAAGCATGTGGGCAAGAAAACACTGCCTACTACTGTCTAACAGTTACTACACGCCTTCTCCCCTTTCCTCCTCACCGGACACAGGACGAATAGTAAGCCTAACCCTTTTTTTCCTTTCTCTGTTAAGCACGTTCGAATGCCAAATTCCTACCATGTCGTACGCACCAAAAAAGGGGGTAGAGAGACGGCTCATTTTCTCTAAATTACGCGCACACCAAAACACGTGTGCTTTCCAAGAAGAAACTTAAAAAGACAATTTTATACAAACAGTAAAATGCTCATTTTCCTTAAATTACGCGCACACTAAAAACACGTGTGCTTTCCAAGAAGAAACTTTAAAAGACAATTTTATACAAACAGTAAAATGCTCATTTTCCTTAAATTACGCGCACACCAAAACACGTGTGCTTTCCAAGAAGAAACTTTAAAAGACAATCTTATACAAACAGTAAAATGCTAATTTTCCTTAAATCATGCGCACACCAAAACACGTGTGCTTTCCAAGAAGAAACTTTAAAAAACAATTTTATACAAACAGTAAAATGCTCATTTTCCTTAAATTACGCGCACACCAAAACATGTGTGCTTTCCAAGAAGAAACTTAAAAAGACAATTTTATACAAACAGTAAAATGCTCATTTTCCTTAAATTACGCGCACACCAAAACACGTGTGCTTTCCAAGAAGAAACTTTAAAAGACAATTTTATACAAACAGTAAAATGCTCATTTTCCTTAAATTATGCGCACACCAAAACAGGTGTGCTTTCCAAGAAGAAACTTTAAAAAACAATTTTATACAAACAGTAAAATGCTCATTTTCCTTAAATTACGTGTACACCAAAACACGTGTGCTTTCCAAGAAGAAACTTTAAAAGACAATCTTATACAAACAGTAAAATGCTAATTTTCCTTAAATTACGCGCACACCAAAACACGTGTGCTTTCCAAGAAGAAACAGTAAAAGACAATTTTATACAAACAGTAAAATGAACATTTTCCTGTGCACAAAACTCAAATTTTTCATTGAGGAATTTACACAATTTAATTGAACCACGTTGAATAAATTGTTATATTTATATGTCTATTTGAGTGCTGGCTTTCTTACTTTTTATGTTGGTTATTGGCGTATTTTTGCTTGTTCTTTCATGTTTAACGTTAAGAATTCGTCAGTACCCCCACAGTGCCTTGTTTGGGGTAGGGGGGGGGGAGGTTAAAGTAAAAAATAAATAAAAAATATATTGAAAGATACTATTTTTATTTTTTTAATGGAAATTGCTCCAGACAAGCCATGAAGCCACTTGTTGTAAGGAGCTAACAAAAACGAAATATGATTATCGCAAACACAGGAAATGCCTATTGGCCTTATTCTTGAAAAGACCAAGGCTATATAGGTAAGAGGAAAACAGTCAGCAGGAAGAGTTCCACAAGCCTGCAGTTCTTGAAAATAAGCTATTGGAATAGGAAGCTATATTTCAATGAGGTATCAAAACAGCTGGATGGAAACCACTAGACCATCGGCCGAAACGTTGTGAGAATAGCATCCATCTTTTTTGAACTTAGGAATCTTTTTTATGTTGAACTCGGGAACCTTTTTTTTACCAATGAGTTACTCGGGAATCTTTCTGTCACACTTGAGAATCTGTACGGAATTTTGACAGAAAGATTCACGAGTTCGACAAGACACACCGAAAGAAGGTCGGAGGTTACATCGTCCGAAACATTGTGAGAATAACATCCAAAATTAGAACAGTAGTCCGAATAATCCAAATAATCCAAATTACAATCCTCATCTAAAAAATTGTGAACCATAATAGTAAATAGAGTAAGCTTAGCGCTGAGTAATTGGCTCACCAACCAATCAAATGACTTGGCGTATGAATACAGTTTGTTGAACTAGTTTTCTGAAGCATTCCCACGCAGGTGCTTTTCCTATTTCCAAACAGTTCGGTCCAGTTCAACACACCAGACTTAAATGGAGTCTGCCAGGATGCGTGGCACTCCACTTTTTGTAAACATTATTGTCTGTTTTTAATCCTTTTCCAGTTTGGCCGAAATAAAAAGTATTTTCTTTTAAACACCAATGCCGTTGTTTACTTTTTCTTCTGTGAACCAGAGAGACTTTCTATCTAACTATTTCGAACATAGAGTCAGAAGGATCGTCGACCCCAACTAAAACTTATAAACAAAATACCCAATCACCTCAACCGGTTTCATTATAAACAGCTATTGGTGCTTCTGCATTATGACGACGAACCAAATTTCCTTCCTTATTTCTAGAAGAGTGAATCGAAAAGGGAGATAATTTGAATTCTTTTTTACGGGGACTTATAATGAATCGATTATATTAAAAAAAATTTCTTACGGGAAACTGTAACACGGAGAAGCAAGAGAATTTGTAAGAAGATACCGGGCTAAAATAATAATGTTATAATTTAGAAACCCATTCTTAACATGGGGATGCGGGGGTTGATTGACTATTATGTACTTTCAGCTAACAATGTAATAAACAAAAGATACCGTAAAAATTAAGAAAAGAATTAAGACACAGTTTGAATTATCTCCCCTTCCACAAAAAATTCAAATTATCTCCCCTTTCGATTCACTCTTCTAGAAATAAGGAAGGAAATTTGGTCCCTTGCCATAATGCAGAAACACCCAGCCATTATAATTTCATTAGAATAGTTCTTTTAACCCTAACCCTAACCACTGACTAAAAAAACTAGATAAGTGATTTGAAAATACAGACGTTTTAAAAATTTAATAAAAAATATTTTGTTGTGTTTTTTAATATCAAATGTGTTCTTCAGAATTATGTGATCTATTCCTCGCTTCTTTTGTTCCAGCTTGTTTGACTCGTTGGTCTAGTGGTCTCCATCAATTCGCTGTTTTGATACCTCATTGTAATACAGCTTCCTATTTCAGTAGCTTCTTTTCAAGAACCACTGCTTGTGGAACTTTCTTTCTGCTGACTGTTTTCCTCCTACCTATAATCTTGGTCCTTTCAAGACTAAGGCCAATAAGCATCTCCTATCTTTGCGATAATCTTTGCGATAATCATAATCTTGTTAGCGCCTTACATCAAGTGGTTTCATGCCTTGTCTGGAGCGATTTCCATTTAAAAAAACTGAAAAAAAAAACTGTTATGTGTATTCACGAGATAAAAATAACGATAGTTGTAGAGGATTAATTCATTTAGCGTCCTGCGTACCCCCCCCCCCCCAAAAAAAAACACCCTATTGCCCCTAAAAACTCATCTGTTTATGTGAGACCCTTTATGTATTATTTGGATTTTCCAGACGACTATTCTCATTTTGGTTTTTATGTTCACGTTTTGCCCGATGTAACCTCCGACCTTCTTCAAGTGCAACTTTAGGAAACTTAGGAATCTTTTTTATGTTAAACTCAGGAACCTTATCAAGCCACTTGAGGAAAAGGATTAATGAGTTTGAATGATGAAGAATATTATGAGAGGATTGAAAATGATGAATTGAATGAACAATGCTTGATTACTTATGGGGACACTTTATGACAAGTATCTAACATCGTATTTGAAGACAACAATGTTGTAGTTTGCAAGGAAGCAGTCCTGTGATAATGTGTTCCACAGATAGAAAGTTCTTGAAAAGAAAGTCTGTTCATAGAAATTCCGCCTGGAGGAAGAAAATAAAGTTATTTTCAGTTGTGGTAGGAAGACAAGTTCTTGTTGTGAATTTCTTAAAAAGAGGGACCAGAGATTGGAGCTCAGTCGAGCACATATCATGGTAATATCGATAGAGTAGAAAAAGACTAGCAACATCTTTTTTTTTCAATATAAAATTAAATTATTATGAAGAATCCATGAGCGATTGCTCTTTTACCACATTACCTTGAGTGGAGTGTATTCTATGGCTGACTCTTCAAACTTAAGTTAAGGAAGTTAGACACAAGGTCAGGTGCGGGTTTTGATGAAAGTGTTTCTGTGGAACGAACTGGATTCGAACCCGAGACACCCAGGTCCTGAGTCCGCGTCGTTAACCACTCAGCCACCGTGCTGTGAGAAAGGGGTTGCAGGGAAGAAAAGAGATTGGAGCTCAGTCGAGCACCCTCCACGGAAATACTGATAGAGTAGAGAAAGACTAGCAACGTCTTTTTTGTGAGAAAAGGGCTGTGAAAAAGAGAAGAGATTGGAGCTCAGTCGAGCACCTTTGATGGAAATACCGATAGAGTAGAGAAAGACTAGCAACGTCTCTTCTGTGAGAAAAGGGCTGTGAAAAAGAGAAGAGATTGGAGCTCAGTCGAGCACCTTTGATGGAAATACCGATAGAGTAGAGAAAGACTAGCAACGTCTCTTCTGTGAGAAAGGGGCTGTGAAAAAGAGAAGAGATTGGAGCTCAGTCGAGCACCTTTGATGGAAATACCGATAGAGTAGAGAAAGACTAGCAACGTCTCTTCTGTGAAAAAGGGGCTGTGAAAAAGAGAAGAGATTGGAGCTCAGCCGAGCACCTTTGATGGAAATACCGATAGAGTAGAGAAAGACTAGCAATGTCTCTTCTGTGAGAAAGGGGCTGTAAAAAAGAGAAGAGATTGGAGCTCAGTTGAGCACCTTCCACGGAAATACCGATAGAGTAGAGAAAGACTAGCAACGTCTCTTCTGTGAGAAAGGAGCTGCAGAGGACAGAAAAGATCATCTCTCACTAGATTGCAAAATCGATTTTGTTCTTTATCAAGGCAAAAAAGAGTGCTCTGAATGGCACCTCCTCAGATATACAGAATTTCGAACTAAACACTTTATTTAATCAACGAGGGTAGATTGTTCTCGTTCTGTCAGATATTACCAAATATAAGTGTTAATTAATTATTATGCTATTCTTAGTTATTATCGCCTGTAGTAAGGATTGAACCTTCAACCTCCAGAAGACTGTCACTTAGAACTTATAGTTAATCAACATCATCATCCGTTGCGGCATGCGTCCAGGTGAGATTATCTCGGCTGAAACGTTGTGAAAATGACAACTAAGATGAAAATAATAGTCTGAATAATCCAAATAATCCAAATTATCGATCCTCATCTAAAAAATTGCGAAACTTAGACACTTTAATGTTATTTTGGCTTTTGGCTAAGATCAAAGTGTAGTTTCTGTTCAGATGGATGCTATACTATTGTTCTGTACAGTTTGTAGCAGTTACCTCTTCCTTTCAAAACCTAACTACACCGGTTTGCCGGTAGGTGTCGCTTTTTCACCGACAGGTGGCACTGTAAAGCGCCACCAGAGTTATCTGCCCTTACGACTATAAAAACCGTTGCAAACGAAAGATCTGTCTCTCTTCCTCACCGACCTGCCTCGGCAGACAGACGCTGACACTAGCGTTCCGTTTCACTCTTCTCTGGTCGACAGAACGACGCTAATACACTAGCGTTTCGTCTCACGTTTTTCCTCTTCAATCGGCCTAACAACTACCAACACACGTGGGCAAACAACGGTAAGAGTTCTCAACTCGTTTTCTTTGTGTACGGCTTTCCAAGACTTTCCTCACGCCGGATTCATTTCTTCTTATACCTTTTTCAAGAACTGTTTTTCCATCGACACACATGCATACATCACACACTTCACCATTCCACGTACACACACGTTCAATAAACGTTATTTGAACTACTTCATTTTTGTTTGTTAATTATTACTCTGTCTTTGCATGCAACAATTGCTTGATTTACTGAACACGTTTATAATCGGGGGAACACGACCCTCGATCCGAACAAGTTCTAGGAGATCCACCCTTTCAGGTTTTGCCTTCTCTTTGAGAAGGGGTTAGTTTATTGCTAATCGCCTGAGGCGCCTCTATCGGGGAATGTCGACGGGGCCACTCAGGCATTTTTTGTAGGCTGGAGTGTGCTAATCATAGTGCTAGACACCTGACCATGTGTCTAACCTCCTGGAGAAGAGGTAAATAAAAATACTTTGACCTTGTGTCTAACCTCATGAGGTAAATGAATTGGTCTTTTGGCTTTTGATACTAACTTTATCTTTTCTGTCCTCGGTCAGTGAAGGAGAAATCCTTCGATACTGAGGAAATTTTAATTTTTTGGAAGCTGGGATTTCTCTTAACATTGTGTCTAACTGTACTCTCGCGGGGAGGTAAGTAAATGAGGACTCCTTATGTCAAATTAAGTTAAAACTCTACTTTTGAATTAGGTTTGTGTAATTGTAAAAACAGACACAAACCGGCCTACAACTCTTTCTTATCCCTCCCTCAAAAAAATGCTTCTCTTATAAAAAGTAAAAAACAAATTTAAGACAAAGGGAATCAAATTGAATATTTATTTAAAATTGACTGGAAGATTTTTTTTTTTTTTAAATCAAGTTAAATTATTGTCAAGGGGAGGTAACTCGTAATTGATTTTATTTTGTATGTAAAGCACCGGAAGTTTGATTTGACGCATGCGCGCACACACATGGCAGCGGTCCTGACGTCCACGTGAATTGGAGTAGAATCCAAAATTGTGGAGATCGCTCGGAAGTTTCCCTTTCTAAATTGTTTTGTCATCTTTCCAATCTAGTTTCTAAAGCTCTCTCGCTTCTCCCATTTTGTGTTCCAACCATGGGCAACGTGCACGCCGCCACACAGCCACCAATGGCCGCTTCGCCCCCGTTAATAGCACCTCCACCGCCTCCGTCATCGAAAGACCCGGTCTCGTCGCCCCATCCAGGTGCGCCCGGGGGTGCCCCACCCTCGGATTCCGGACAGGCGACCCCAACCGCATCGAACAACCCCGGCACGTTCGAGGATCTTCATAAAAAATGCAAAGGTGAGTCCTTTTCCGTGTCGCAAATCGTAAAACTCTGCAAATTGAAGAATTCTTGTTGGTGACCCCCGAGTCGCTCACCTTGGATATATGACCCGGTGTAAATTCATTCGACTTGACCTCAAAGAAACCTTCTCCCTTTTCTTGTCGAGCCATAATCTTTCTAATTCTTTTATATAAACCCACTTTGCTTACTTGAACGTATTTGTTTAATTAAAAAACAATCTATCTTGATTTTTCTTTTAAATTTGAGAATATTCTACTTTCTTTCTTTTTGTTACTGCACTTCCCTGTGGTCCAAAAATGGGGGTCCAATTCATCATTGCTGTTTGAAGATATTTTTCTCCCTTTTTTTATTTATTTAAATAAAATTCCAATTTATTTATTTTCCAATTTATCTAATATAACATTTTTATCTAATTTACAATCTTCTTAAATAATTCTAAAAATTCTCCCGTTTTTTTTTTTAATGAATTACAAGAATCGCTTTTTTCAGGCGTGATATCAAAACCCATTCACCATGATGTATCGAATTTCTTTTCTTTCGATCAGTTTTCAATTTTGAAAGTTTAGTAAAATAGTTTATTTTATCTAAATAAAACACTTAGAAAAAAATAATAATTTTCATTTTTCCCTAATACTACCATTTTCTGTATGTAAAAAATAAAAATGTATTTTTTTTTTTTCAACAAAAAACCAACAAGTGTGAATCCTATTTTAGTCACCTAAATTATTTAGTGTGAAATGGGTTTCGTCATTATTCCCCATAACTTCGTTTTATTTAAATCATTATTAGTACCCCCCCCCCTAAAAAAGGTGCTTTTACAGAATTTGAGCCGAACCTTAAACTTAGTTTAAAAAGAAAGAAAGAAAAAAAACATTATAAAGAGAAAATTTCATTCGTACACGTGAAACGCCGAAATAAAAACTCGACTGGAAAAATATAGTCGCCATCTTTATAAACAAGGCGAGAAAGTAAACCCAAATAAATTGTTTGGGGCTAATTTCCCAGCTGTATTTCCTTTAAAATAATTTATGGTAAATTGAAAATTAGTCCAAAACAATTTATTTGGGTTTACTTACTCATTTGTGAAGTCGGAAAAAAGCAGCCGATTTACCGGAACATAATAGTTAACAACCTTTCCCCGCATGTTAAGAAATAACATTATTATTATTATTAACATGTGGAGGGAGGGGTTGTTAACTATTCTGTCATTTTAATTAAACAAATTATGAACTTGAGTTACTGT
Source organism: Sepiola atlantica (assembly GCA_963556195.1). Classification (NCBI taxonomy): domain Eukaryota; kingdom Metazoa; phylum Mollusca; class Cephalopoda; order Sepiida; family Sepiolidae; genus Sepiola; species Sepiola atlantica. The sequence goes on along the minus strand of CAUVYP010000049.1, from coordinate 864,699 downwards.
TTTTCGACTTGTTTTATCAAGATGACTACTATATTTTTCTGGTCGAGTTTTCATTTCGGCGTTTTACATGCACGATGAAACTAGCTGTAACTATTTTTTTAATGAGTTTTAAAAAAGTTTTGGAGTCATGCCAAATCCATTTTATTTTGTTGTTAGAAACATTCGTGTGTTTTTCGCCTATACGTAACTTTCATAAATCCACATTGAATTTTCTTTTTAAATTATTATTTAATTATTGAAATAAAATAAGGGAATACTAAAATGATTTTTTTTAAATCCTATAAAAAAAGGGTGCTTTCACAGATTAGGACCCACGCTAACTTTGACCCCGTCGTTAGGGTGGAGGTTAGAGTGAAAATTAGCGTGGGTCCTAATCTGTGAAAGGGCCAAAAAATGTAAACATGACAATATTTTGAATTTTCTCTAGACCCTCCACCCGGGCAACGCCGGTTAAATACTGCTCGTTTTTGTTTAAAGAGATATTTGACACCCCCTCTTTTGAAAACCTAAAAAAACTTTTTTTTAAGTAAAACATGGAAACCTAGGATTAGTTTCCCTGACACAATTTTATCTCCACGTGCTTAATTTTTTTTTAACTGTTACGATTGCAAACTAAATTGACTTTTAAATTCTAAGCATTATTGAGGGAAAAGGGTAATGGAACTTGCTAATTAATTTCGTTTTTACAGGTCAAAGGTCACCTCTGTCGACTAAAAAGTGCCCTCCCCCTTAAAAAAAAAAAAAAAAATGCTTAGAAATAAGTTAGGAGAGCACCGACTCAACATTTTAATGTGATTAAATATTTTTAGGCACTTGTGTATTTTAACATCCCCGACAAATTGTTTTTATTTTAGAGTTCCGTCCGCGTCAAGGGAAGAGTTAACAAAGCCCCTCCCCATGTTAAGAATGGTTTTCTAAGTTTGCCGGGGATGTTAAACTGCACAAGTGCCTATTTTTATTCTTAACTATTTTCATTTACCCAGTGTTGTCCGGGAGACTTTACTTTCATTTTTAGGCGATTGTGCAGTATAGTTAACAAGAAAGAAAACAAACAAGCAAATAGACAACATATAACTGTTACCAAACGCAAGAAAATTTACTTTTCTACTTATCTATATGATTTTCACGTGTGTTTACTGATTGTAAGATTTATGCATTTGTTAGCATCACTTTTACTTAGCCAAGCAAGTTTACAACATGGCCGCCAATTTTGGGGGACTTGGTCACGAATTTCATGCTTAAAAGATGATAATAATAAAAAAGCTTAGCCTAATCCGATTGACAATCACCCTCGGACTTAGACTAACAATTTCACTTTTTTTGAAAAAGTGGCGGGGCTACTATGATAATGCATTATTTTTTGTCAAATGTATATATGTGTGTGTGTGTGTGTATATATATATATATATATATATATATACACACATATACATAGTTTGTATCACCTGTCTATCAGTTGCGAGATTTTTTATTAGCAAAAAACTATATAATGCGTTTTAAAAAAGTAAAACTGAAAGATTAATTGCTGAAATCACTTTGGAAACAATCTCCTATTTTTAACATTTTCTTTGAACGTTGTAAAGGTGTTTTAAAGCCTGTCATTTTCATTGATGTTATGAAATTTCCATATGACGTCATACAACATGAATGAAAGGTAGCTCGTTGTGATGTCATCTAGAGTGCACAGTGACAAGCAAGATCCACAGTTTTTGTCATGGCAAATAGCATCCTGCCTGAGAGTTCATCGTTCAAACTCTTTGGCCTAACTTTAACAGATAACATGAATTGGAATAAATACATTGAAAACATTGCCAGGGCTGCTGCAAAGAAGGTGGGCTCTCTCTACTGCGCTAGAAAACTCCTCACACCTGACATTATCCTGTATCTCTACAAAGCCACCATCCGCCATGCATGGAGTATTGTTCCCACATCTGGGCTGGTGCATCATCCGCTAGTCTCTCCCTCTTAGACAAGGCCCAAAAAAGAGTCGCCAACTTGATAGGTCCTTCACTATCCACCAAGCTCCAGTCCCTGTCCCATCGCCGCAATGTTGCATCCTTGTGCCTGTAATGGATTGTGCTCTGATGAGCTTGCTGCTCTGGTGCCCCCACGGCATAAATTCACTAGACCAACCCGACAATCTGCCAAATCCCATCCATACACTGTGGAGGTTCTGCTGGACTCTGGAACTCCCTCCCTGCTTTCCTGACATTACTGACATGCAGAAATTTCAAACTAATGTAAACAGACATCTCGCTGCGCAGCTCCTAATTTAGGTTGAACCCCCCCCCCCAAAAAAAAAAACTTTCACCCTTTTTTCTCAGTAGCCCCTTACGTCTACAGTGGCGGCCTGCCTTGTTTGGGATGAACTATGATAAAAAAATTTTTTTAAAGTATACTCGACCCTCTAGTTACAGTTGGTACTTCAAGTGTAATCTGAATGAATGTGAAAGTTGTGCCCGTTTCTTGCACGAACGGTAAAGTCAAAAACCCTATTTCAAGTTCATTCAACTTTACACAATAGACGCACCATCTTTTTTATATACTGCTTATGTATATGCGATATCAGTCGCAAGGTTAACTAATTTGCATATTACTTTTGAAAAAAGACGTTTTCTTAATCAACTATGTCTTCCTTTAGCCTCATTTATAGAGTCTCGGACTATCCAATTCCTTCCTGTTTTGAGAGCGGGTTGTACTGCCTTTACCACTGTACTTGGACTCCTCCAGCATCATCTGGTACCTGACTTTTCCAGCTTTGAATTCCTTTGCAACAGGCTTGAGCGGTAATTTTAGTTTGGCCTGTTTGCTATATGTGACAATAAAGAGGAATACTCACCGCCAGGAAAAAGAATGCGGTGCTTCGCATGTCGTGTCTGCAGATTAAAAAAGGGCTTCTCTTCATAGGTGCAGGTTTTTATGGTGGTCTCTGATTTGCATATGTGGATATCAGCTGATATAAATGAAGAGGACAGCTGGGAAGGAATCAGAAGCGATTTGGATTGGAGAGAGAAAGTGGGTTGCACGAAATTCAGTTTGAAATTGAATTTCAGTCAAAACTTTTTGAGAGAAAGTGGGTTGCACGAAATTCAGTTGGAAATTGAATTAGTCAAAACTTTTTGAGAGAAAGTGGGTTGTACGAAATTCAGTTGGAAATTGAATTAGTCAAAACTTTTTTTTTTTTTTCCTTTATTTTTCTGGCACAGTTAGTTAACACTATATAGTGCTACGTTTGACAATCCCGGAGGCAAGCTCAGCCATTTTGTCGTATATCTACTGATCTTTTGTTCTATTGCCTCAACTGTGCTCATAGTGATTTCATATACGAGAAGAAGCCATTTGAGGATTGGGATGAGCATGTGTTGAAGACACCATACCTTGTATTTATTTACCTTGCAGTGGACAACACCCGATTGTTTTTAGACTTTTGTCACTTTAACCTGCTTGGTGTCTTTCAAGGTTTCATCGTAGCAAGTTTCATCGTAGCAAGTTTCATCGTAGCAAGTTTCATCGTAGCAAGTTTCATCGTAGCAAGTTTCATCGTAGCAAGTTTCATCGTAGCAAGTTTCATCGTAGCAAGTTTCATCGTAGCAAGTTGCATCAAAAAATAATTCTCTATTAAGGAGTTAGTCTTCTTTTGCTTCTCTTATACTTTTTGACGGAATTTCTGTCGACTCTGTCATATTTCCGTTTGGAGAAGAAAAGAACAATGTTCTGATTGTAGTTTAAGGTGTCTGCTGATTGGTTGTACAAGTTCAAGAATATTGATTAAGATTGACTGGTTAAATTTTGAAAAATAAAGTAACAAAATTGAGTCTTGAAAAAAAAAAAAATTGTATTTTGCATTTTCGGCTATTCGAAGTAAATAACATCAACTCGCTGTAGAAACTAATTCAACGGATAAAATCACATACAAATTTGATATTCGGAAATTTGATTTTATTCCCAACCATCCATATCCATATTTTTTTAAAATTGGCTCAGAAATAAGTGAGAAATTGCGAGTTGAACGGATTACGATGTGGATTCGTTAATGTCGCACAATAACAACAACTGAAGAAAGACTGCGGATGCTAATTATCGAGTAGAATATTTTCTGAATTTATTTCAGGTGACGTGGTACGTCTGCAGTGGTTGTCTGACTTGCTATTTGCTTTCTCTCTTACCTTCATTACTTGAAATGGTTTTATGAGGGAGCTAGGAAAAGGCACGTGTTTTACTTGCTAACTTTTGCATGATGGGGATGAAGTAGACACACATATAATACACGTTGGTCATTATTATAGAGTGGGTAATGAGTCACCACCATCAAGGCTAAAAGCTACTAAAGGATGAGGGTTAATGAGATGGATAGATTGGTAATTAAATGATGAAGAATATTATAAGAGGATTGAAAATAATGAATGGGATGTACGCGTTTTTCTATCACAACTGCAAAGAACAAGTCACTGCTTGTCACGGCTGAAAGGCGACTCGAGGACGAGAGTTAATGAGTTTGTCAGGAGGACAGCGAAAGAACAATGTTATGATTGGTAACAATGGTTGAGACTGGTATGAATTAAATTATTTAAGAGGACGGCTTAACAAGAATTTGTTAACATTGGACTTGAAAACATTTATTTATAGTTGTAGCTATACAAGTTTTTTTTTATTTTGTGAATGTTTTGGAGCTCAGTCGAGCACCTACCATGAAAATATTGAGTAGAGAAAGACTAACAACCTGTCTTCTGTGAGAAAAGAGACTGTAGGGAAGAGAATATCCGCCACTAGATTTCGAAGTTGGTTTTGTCGAGGCAGGAAAGAGTTCTCTGAGCAGCACCTCCCCAGATGTGACAACAGTATTCTCATCTTAGGACGTATTTGGCTCTTATACAGGTAGAGAATTGCATCAGTAGTGAGATACTTTCTGGAGCAGTAGAATGATGCAACCATTTTTCCAGCAACTTTAGTAACGGATTTGATAAGTGAAGGTCAGTCCCAGGCGCTTATCAAAGCAGGGGGCTTCTTCAAGGAGAGAGCCATTCATTTCAATTGCGGCAAAGTGAGGATCCTAGTATTGGTGGTGAAAGGAGAGAAACTTGGTTTTAGATGCATTGAAAGTAACCAGCCATCTCTTTCCCCATTGCACTACATTCTCCAGGTCAGAAGAGAGAGAAACAGAAAGATTTTGATCATCAATGCTCTTCAAAGTGCTGCCATAGATGGTTGTGCCATCTGCATAAATGTCAACGAATGAACTTAGATATGATTTGGGAGATCATTGAGTAAGAAAGATCAAGAATGGAACCCTGGGGATTTGGGAGATCGTTGAGTAAGAAAGATCAAGAATGGAACCCTGGGGATTTGGGAGATCGTTGAGTATGAAAGATCAAGAATGGAACCCTGGGGATTTGAGAGATCGTTGAGTAAGAAAGATCAAGAATGGAACCCTGGGGATTTGGGAGATCGTTGAGTAAGAAAGATCAAGAATGGAACCCTGGAGATTTGAGAGATCGTTGAGTAAGAAAGATCAAGAATGGAACCCTGGGGATTTGGGAGATCGTTGAGTAAGAAAGATCAAGAATGGAACCCTGGGGATTTGGGAGATCGTTGAGTAAGAAAGATCAAGAATGGAACCCTGTGGATTTGGGAGATCGTTGAGTAAGAAAGATCAAGAATGGAACCCTGGGGATTTGGGAGATCGTTGAGTATGAAAGATCAAGAATGGAACCCTGGGGATTTGGGAGATCGTTGAGTAAGAAAGATCAAGAATGGAACCCTGGGGATTTGGGAGATCGTTGAGTAAGAAAGATCAAGAATGGAACCCTGGGGATTTGAGAGATCGTTGAGTAAGAAAGATCAAGAATGGAACCCTGTTGATTTGGGAGATCGTTGAGTAAGAAAGATCAAGAATGGAACCCTGGGGATTTGGGAGATCGTTGAGTATGAAAGATCAAGAATGGAACCCTGGGGATTTGGGAGATCGTTGAGTAAGAAAGATCAAGAATGGAACCCTGGGGATTTGGGAGATCGTTGAGTAAGAAAGATCAAGAATGGAACCCTGGGGATTTGGGAGATCGTTGAGTATGAAAGATCAAGAATGGAACCCTCGGGATTTGAGAGATCGTTGAGTAAGAAAGATCAAGAATGGAACCCTGGGGATTTGGGAGATCGTTGAGTAAGAAAGATCAAGAATGGAACCCTGGAGATTTGAGAGATCGTTGAGTAAGAAAGATCAAGAATGGAACCCTGGGGATTTGGGAGATCGTTGAGAATGAAAGATCAAGAATGGAACCCTGGGGATTTGGGAGATCGTGTAGTAAGAAAGATCAAGAATGGAACCCTGGGGATTTGGGAGATCGTGTAGTAAGAAAGATCAAGAATGGAACCCTGGGGATTTGGGAGATCGTGTAGTAAGAAAGATCAAGAATGGAACCCTGGGGATTTGGGAGATCGTGTAGTAAGAAAGATCAAGAATGGAACCCTGGGGATTTGGGAGATCGTTGAGTAAGAAAGATCAAGAATAGAACCCTGAGGCACGCCGAAATTGGTGCTATTGACTTCTGCCCATCAACGACTACTTTTATAAACCTTTCTTCATTTGAATGCTTAACATCAAACAGAATTTCCCTTCTGTGAATTACAATACCACAGGATGGCTTCCTTGCAGACTACAGCATGTTTGTCTTCAAATCTAATGTTAACAAATGCTTGTCATAAACTGTCTTCATAATTTCGATCGTGTCATATTCTTTATTGTTCAACTGACAATCCATCCATCTCATTAACCCTTATCCTCGAGTGGCCTTTGCCCTTGATAAGTGGTCACTCAGTACAATTAAAAAAAAAAAAAAACCCCAAAAAAACGAAGCTTTCTTCCTCTCATTAAAGACTCTAAAAATATTTAAATATTTTAAATTTTTAAATTTTATGTTTAATTATTGCTGCATAATGGGGGGGGGGGTGTTTGGCCCATCAGTGATTCTGTTCGTCATGACTTCTGCTATATATATTTCAAAGATCAGGAGGCAAGCCCTCTTCCCATCGGGGAGGGGGGGGGTATTTTAACAACCACTTCATTACTTTCGCTTTCTGGAAATATAAATAAACCTGTGAACTGTACAAACTTTATCGTTGTCTCTTGATAAGCTTTTGTTCTAGCTCGGCACACGTCCTAATTCAAGATGGCTGGCTGGACAACCAGATAATGATCATTGTCATCATCAGACTAGAAATGAGTCAAAGCACTGCTAAATCTCGCTTAGCTATCCTCAATTAGGCAACACAATGGCTTAAATTCCATCAAAATTAATATTCAAGAATCTTCTGATGAATGCCCCATAAAAGTGAAACAAATTTGATATCTTTTAAAAATCTTTGAAAAAAAATTATCTTGTTTAAAAAAATTTTTTTTCAGACGTCTTTCCACAAATCTTCGAAGGAGGGAAATTGATTATTTCCAAAGGACTCAGCAGTCACTTCCAAGTGAGCCACACGGTATCCATGAGTACGTTCCAACCGACTGGCTATCGATTTGGTGGAACTTATGTAGGGACCAAAATGTATGGACCACAAGAGGTAAGTTTTACCAAATTGACTTGTGTGCACTCCTTGGCCTTTTGGCTGGGAGCGAAGTGTAGTATCTGTTCCTGATATATCATTTCATCTTTTCTGCAATCGCTAAGTGAAGGAAAAATCTTTCTAGATTAGGCAATTTTAATTTTTGTCTCAATCCAGAACGCCCTTTTTCGGGGGTGAGCTGGATTTTTCTCACATTAAAACGCCACCTTGTGTCTAACTCTGCCCTCGTGGGAAGGCAAGAAAATAGGGATTTGATAATTTATAGTATTTAACTTACAATTGCAAGATAAAAATACAAAAATAATAATGCTGCTATATAAGGGTGTCCTACGAAATATCTTCTCCCGTGTACGTAGGTAGTAGATCTCACTATGAGAGTGAAATTTTTCATTTCCTTTATGTATGCAGGGATACCCAGTGTTGCCCGGGGGGGGGGGGAATAGTAATTCATTTTAATCAATAATTGATTTCTAACTTGTCACATGCGAGATAAATCTTACTGTAAAAACCAAAACAACTAATTGGTGTAAGAAGAAACAAAACAAAAATATGCGAGTTAAATCTTACTTGAAGAAAGACGCGAGTAAAGTTATAAAAAGACGCGAGATAAGTTTTACTTAAAAAAGAAACAAATCTCTCTTTTCTCTCTATTTCTTTCTCTCTCTCCTTTTCTTTCTCTCTCTCCTTTTCTCTCTCTCTCTCCTTTTCTCTCTCTCTCTCTCCTTTTCTCTCTCTCTCTCTCTCCTTTTCTCTCTCTCTCTCTCTCCTTTTCTCTCTCTCTCTCCTTTTCTCTCTCTCTCTCCTTTTCTCTCTCTCTCTCCTTTTCTCTCTCTCTCTCCTTTTCTCTCTCTCTCTCCTTTTCTCTCTCTCTCTCCTTTTCTCTCTCTCTCTCCTTTTCTCTCTCTCTCTCTCCTTTTCTCTCTCTCTCTCTCCTTTTCTCTCTCTCTCTCTCCTTTTCTCTCTCTCTCTCTCCTTTTCTCTCTCTCTCTCTCCTTTTCTCTCTCTCTCTCTCTCCTTTTCTCTCTCTCTCTCTCTCCTTTTCTCTCTCTCTCTCTCCTTTTCTCTCTCTCTCTCTCTCTCCTTTTCTCTCTCTCTCTCTCTCTCCTTTTCTCTCTCTCTCTCTCTCTCCTTTTCTCTCTCTCTCTCTCTCTCCTTTTCTCTCTCTCTCTCTCTCTCCTTTTCTCTCTCTCTCTCTCTCTCCTTTTCTCTCTCTCTCTCTCTCTCCTTTTCTCTCTCTCTCTCTCTCTCTCCTTTTCTCTCTCTCTCTCTCTCTCTCCTTTTCTCTCTCTCTCTCTCTCTCTCCTTTTCTCTCTCTCTCTCTCTCTCTCCTTTTCTCTCTCTCTCTCTCTCTCCTTTTCTCTCTCTCTCTCTCTCTCCTTTTCTCTCTCTCTCTCTCTCCTTTTCTCTCTCTCTCTCTCTCCTTTTCTCTCTCTCTCTCTCTCCTTTTCTCTCTCTCTCTCTCTCCTTTTCTCTCTCTCTCTCTCTCCTTTTCTCTCTCTCTCTCTCTCCTTTTCTCTCTCTCTCTCTCCTTTTCTCTCTCTCTCTCTCCTTTTCTCTCTCTCTCTCTCCTTTTCTCTCTCTCTCTCTCCTTTTCTCTCTCTCTCTCTCCTTTTCTCTCTCTCTCTCTCCTTTTCTCTCTCTCTCTCTCCTTTTCTCTCATCTGTAAATAAAACGTGATTAATTCCTATTTTTAGTCATAAGAATATTAAGAACAAGATAATATTATTTATTAAAAGTGAAAGAAATTATGTCCTTTATTTTCTACTAGCAGGGTTACCCGGCGTCACTAAAACAAAATAAAAGAAGTTAAAACATGTAACATTACTATTAAACATTCTATCTGTCCTCTCTTTTTCTCTTTCTCCCTCTCCTATTTTCCCTCTGTTTTTCTTCTGCCCATATAGAGTGAAAAAAATAAAACTGAGGAGTCCTCTTGAGTGCTACTGAAACCACCGAAATAAAATTAAGGAGGCCTCCAAAGCACTACTAAAACCACCCTTTCAGAGTTTCTAGCCGCTCCCTTAGAAGAGCGTTAAACGATAAATAAAATCCGGAGTTAGCGTCTAGTAATTTTGAAATGAGTACATAATTGAAAATGCCTGAACTCCAACCCCAAACGAAACCTGGCCCAGTTGACCTTCAAGGAATAAATAATTTTTAAATACTTTTGATATTATTCATCCGAGGCATCGCCGTTCAAGAATATACCAAATTTGTGGCTGTTTGTTTTGTTGTTTTTAATTTTAAGCAGGACATACAAACATACACACACACACAACTTTCCTATATATTATGTATTATTTTTAAGGAAAATATTGAGCAGGACTGAATATTAAGATGCGTAACGTTACTTTTCGTTTGCAAAAAATCACAATAAGCTCTGTCTACTGCTCACTATTGGAAACATTCAATCTTTATTATTCCCTCAATAAATATGCCTACATAAATATGTACAGAGTTCAACTAGAATATGATTGTTGTAAAAAATTTTAAAGGGAAATTCTTTGCAATTACGATCCTTAAACGCAAGAACCATGCCGCTCTCCGCGTAATACTGTTATTGGGTGTTTGGCGTCATTAATTCTTTCCAGAGAATTGTCTTGGCTTATTGGGGACTGCTTTGTTAGGAAAGTGAACAAAAAGGCATTTTATATTCAAATTGGATTTATTTATCAGTTTAAAAAGAAATATCTAACTTGCAAGGCGGTGAGCCGGTTTTTGGCGTGCGAGAAAAAAAAACACCAACTCTGATTGCAAGTCTGTCGTTCGGTGTTATTTACCTCCTCTTCAGGAGGTTAGGCACAAGGCCAGGTTTATCTTACTCCTACAAGGTAAGATGTAACCCAAGGTCTGATCGGAAAGTTGGGCTTGAAAAGCCAGTGCCCGAGAAGGTGAGCACTCTGGCCATTAAAAATTTCGATGGGCAGCCCCGTCGGCATTCCCTGGTAGGGGCGCCTCAGGCAGTAAGCAATAAACTTACTCCTCCCCAAAGAGGTGAGGTAAAGCCTGGGAGGGTGGACCTCCTAGAACGGCACAGGACAGACCCATAGACCAGCGTAAATCAAGCTCCGAAGACCAAGAGAATACCAATCTGTGGTGCAGTATCCATCGGAATAGATACTACACTTTGATCTTGGCCAAAAGTCTGTCATTCGGTAAAGTATCGTTGTAACCTCCCGAAAATAGAACGTTGTTGTTTTAAATTGTTGCAGCACTGACGGAGACTTTAAGACCATGTGCGTCCCTCTCGACAATCGCCAACCCCAACGTTGTGTGCACCGTGGTTTTCTTCTGTTCGTCTTCATTTTTTGTTCTGGCCGAGTCGTCTATTTCCACGGATGAATCGTCGACGGTACAGCATTGGTTTACAAGTTTACGAAACAAAAGCAACGCAACTCAAGAAAACCACAAACTCAGATAAATTGTGTATACGTCAGTTGAAACTCTGAGTGTGTGTGACACCACCGCAGACTGTCGAGACCTCCGTTGTCGTTACTCAAAGTCGTCAGCCTACTTCTTCATCTGCTAAGGCTCTGGCTGATCTGATCGTCTGCCCCGAAGTTGAATCCAAACTCTGATAATTCGTCTGTCGAGGCCACCACCATCACTCAATCGATCAGTACATTTCATTGTTTGCTCAGCTCGATCTGCTCTCGTCTGAAGTTGAATCCAAACTCAATGTCTCTCCTCTGAGTCGTCAACTCTGGTCTTTTGTCAGTCACCGACAAGCCCGTGCCCTCTGAACAATACAACCTGACCACTCCCGTACTTTCTTCTGTGCGCGTTGATGAGACACTTCCTATCCTTGTCCGGGACCTCGGCTCTTGCGGTGGCCATAGTATCACACGACTACACAATTGAGAATGCGACTGGTGCCGGAATCGAGCAATGACTTCAGACTAGCACAACGAGCATACGATCACTACCTGTGCATTGAATGCACACAGGTGCATGTTCACATATCTATATACTGTCCATGTGTTTGTCCAAGGTGTCTTAAAACGTGGATATGGTAGACATCATCATGATCTACTCTGGCAGGCTGTTCCAAGAAGCAGAAACAGACAAGAGAATGCTGCCTTTCTACTGTTCAGACGAAAACAACGACAGTACATCTGCAGGTGACCGCAGAGACCGCGACTAGGTGTTGAGGTGAAAAGCTCCTTGAAGGATAGATCTACATTGCTGTTAATGTTGCTGTATGCCAGAATAAAGTCGCCTCGCATCATTTGCTGCTCAACTGAGGACAGATTGAGTCGATCTTGATCTTTCCACAAATTTCCTGTTTACAAAAAAATAATTTGTTGTATTTCTTTTTGTAGGCCTTTTTTTCTTTCTTTCTTTCTTCCGAATGTTCACTTTTATCGACTTTTTACTAAATTCCATCTATTACATTTTTTTAGGCCTATCCCGTATTGATTGGTGATACTGACGTTTCCGGTAACATGAATGCAAACATCATTCATCAATTTACGGAGAGATTACGAACAAAATTTGTTGCACAGGTAAAGAACATCTTTAATTTTCTGCGTTTTTATTTTTAAATAAAAAAATTTCTAATTTTTTTTATTTATTAGGATTTAAAATCGATATGTTTAATGCGTTTTTTACATCAAAACCTTTTTTTAAAATTTGTTTTTATTGTTAAAGAAATTTAGAAAGAGAATATTCTAATTTGATCTGTAACATTATGTGGCACTAATAAGCTATTTGTAAGGTTTAATGTGGAATCTTGAGCCCACCAGATGTTCCATACTCTTGTTGGCAGGACACCTTTGAGTCTATCATTGACACATTGTAAACTTGAGCAGGACTGCTCAAGAAAAGTGCCAGTTCAAACTTGAGCAGGACTGCTCAAGGAAAGTGCCAGTTACAAACTTGAGCAGGACTGCTCAAGGAAAGTGCCAGTTCAAACTTGAGCAGGACTGCTCAAGGAAAGTGCCAGTTCAAACTTGAGCAGGACTGCTCAAGAAAAGTGCCAGTTCAAACTTGAGCAGGACTGCTCAAGAAAAGTGCCTGTTCAAACTTGAGCAGGACTGCTCAAGGAAAGTGCCTGTTCAAACTTGAGCAGGACTGCTCAAGAAAAGTGCCTGTTCAAACTTGAGCAGGACTGCTCAAGGAAAGTGCCTGTTCAAACTTGAGCAGGACTGCTCAAGGAAAGTGCCTGTTCAAACTTGAGCAGGACTGCTCAAGGAAAGTGCCTGTTCAAACTTGAGCAGGACTGCTCAAGAAAAGTGCCTGTTCAAACTTGAACAGGACTGCTCAAGAAAAGTGCCTGTTCAAACTTGAACAGGACTGCTCAAGAAAAGTGCCTGTTCAAACTTGAGCAGGACTGCTCAAGAAAAGTGCCTGTTCAAACTTGAGCAGGACTGCTCAAGGAAAGTGCCTGTTCAAACTTGAGCAGGACTGCTCAAGGAAAGTGCCTGTTCAAACTTGAGCAGGACTGCTCAAGGAAAGTGCCTGTTCAAACTTGAGCAGGACTGCTCAAGGAAAGTGCCTGTTCAAACTTGAGCAGGACTGCTCAAGGAAAGTGCCTGTTCAAACTTGAGCAGGACTGCTCAAGGAAAGTGCCTGTTCAAACTTGAGCAGGACTGCTCAAGGAAAGTGCCTGTTCAAACTTGAGCAGGACTGCTCAAGGAAAGTGCCTGTTCAAACTTGAGCAGGACTGCTCAAGGAAAGTGCCTGTTCAAACTTGAGCAGGACTGCTCAAGGAAAGTGCCTGTTCAAACTTGAGCAGGACTGCTCAATGAAAGTGCCTGTTCAAACTTGAGCAGGACTGCTCAAGGAAAGTGCCTGTTCAAACTTGAGCAGGACTGCTCAAGGAAAGTGCCTGTTCAAACTTGAGCAGGACTGCTCAAGGAAAGTGCCTGTTCAAACTTGAGCAGGACTGCTCAAGGAAAGTGCCTGGTCAAACTTGAGCAGGACTGCTCAAGGAAAGTGCCTGTTCAAACTTGAGCAGGACTGCTCAAGGAAAGTGCCTGTTCAAACTTGAGCAGGACTGCTCAAGGAAAGTGCCTGTTCAAACTTGAGCAGGACTGCTCAAGGAAAGTGCCTGTTCAAACTTGAGCAGGACTGCTCAAGGAAAGTGCCTGTTCAAACTTGAGCAGGACTGCTCAAGGAAAGTGCCTGTTCAAACTTGAGCAGGACTGCTCAAGGAAAGTGCCTGTTCAAACTTGAGCAGGACTGCTCAAGAAAAGTGCCTGTTCAAACTTGAGCAGGACTGCTCAAGGAAAGTGCCTGGTCAAACTTGAGCAGGACTGCTCAAGGAAAGTGCCTGTTCAAACTTGAGCAGGACTGCTCAAGGAAAGTGCCGGTTCAAACTTGAGCAGGACTGCTCAAGGAAAGTGCCGGTTCAAACTTGAGCAGGACTGCTCAAGGAAAGTGCCGGTTCAAACTTGAGCAGGACTGCTCAAGGAAAGTGCCGGTTCAAACTTGAGCAGGACTGCTCAAGGAAAGTGCCGGTTCAAACTTGAGCAGGACTGCTCAAGGAAAGTGCCGGTTCAAGGTTGAGCAGGACTGCTCAAGGAAAGTGCCGGTTCAAACTTGAGCAGGACTGCTCAAGGAAAGTGCCGGTTCAAACTTGAGCAGGACTGCTCAAGGAAAGTGCCGGTTCAAACTTGAGCAGGACTGCTCAAGAAAAGTGCCGGTTCAAACTTGAGCAGGACTGCTCAAGAAAAGTGCCGGTTCAAACTTGAGCAGGACTGCTCAAGAAAAGTGCCGGTTCAAACTTGAGCAGGACTGCTCAAGAAAAGTGCCGGTTCAAACTTGAGCAGGACTGCTCAAGAAAAGTGCCGGTTCAAACTTGAGCAGGACTGCTCAAGAAAAGTGCCGGTTCAAACTTGAGCAGGACTGCTCAAGAAAAGTGCCTGTTCAAACTTGAGCAGGACTGCTCAAGAAAAGTGCCTGTTCAAACTTGAGCAGGACTGCTCAAGAAAAGTGCCTGTTCAAACTTGAGCAGGACTGCTCAAGAAAAGTGCCGGTTCAAACTTGAGCAGGACTGCTCAAGAAAAGTGCCGGTTCAAACTTGAGCAGGACTGCTCAAGAAAAGTGCCGGTTCAAACTTGAGCAGGACTGCTCAAGAAAAGTGTCGGTTCAAACTTGAGCAGGACTGCTCAAGAAAAGTGCCGGTTCAAACTTGAGCAGGACTGCTCAAGAAAAGTGCCGGTTCAAACTTGAGCAGGACTGCTCAAGAAAAGTGCCGGTTCAAACTTGAGCAGGACTGCTCAAGAAAAGTGCCGGTTCAAACTATGATGGCTACATCACCATTACTGAGGACGTCGCTATCCAATGAGGTAATTACTATGTGTCAGACTTCAGGAGATGAACATAGGCAATCTGTGGAGATCGGAGAAATTGCTCACACAATGTTACAGGACAAAAGCTTAATCAGCATGTGATATGACTGTAGCCAAGGCAGTGTTCTATCCTGGGTTACTCAAAACTAAATATACTCTAATGCCGACTAGGAAAAAATCTGTCATAAAAAAATCACCCTTACCTCCACGTCGCCTAATCAGAAACTTTTACGAAGGCCACATCACCTAACCAACCTAATAACTTATAGGAAAGTAAGAGTGACCTTGACCTCCTTTGGAAAGTTTATAGATGGCACAGATTTCAACATGAGCCTTGCTTATGACACTTAATTCTGCAAAGTGTAAGTCTGAACTTTTGACCCCTGCACACACGTTTACTGTTCAAAGTATTTTAAACAAGGCCCAACTATCAGTCACCTATTAACATTCCCAGTTGATTTTTTTATTTTAGATTATAGTTATTTAATCACAGTAGTCATAATAAAGAGCTCAGTAAATGGAGTTCAAAACTGTTTGAATTATGCAAATATCCCTAGTGGTTCAAAAGTTATGAGAATTTAAAACTCAGAAATTCGGGGATCAAAATTGACATAACACTTGAAATCACGGATCAATTCACAAGAAATTCATTAATTTCTTCACCGTTTCTCTAGTTTTGGGATCAATTTTAATAGAATTTGGCATTCTTATGTAAAATTGTATGTTCTTTCTCATTCTGTATCTCTTGCTGTATCCCATTATTTATAGAATAAGAGGTATCAGTGTTTTATGTTGTTTTTTTTTGATAAACATGTAATGCATACACAGTATAGAGGGAGGAATGGGTCGACTCGCAGATTTCTTTTATTTTCTTCCAACTCAAAGTAATAATGGCTAATGCGATACCGATTTTAAGTCACACCATCCTTTTCTCTTAATTTTTGTTCCTTTTTAAAAGTTTTTTTTTGTTCTTATTTTTTAACTTTTTCTTTTCTTTCAGATCCAAAATAATAAATGGCTAGCGACGCAATTTGCCTCAGATTACAGAGGAGATAACTTCACGGCTTCTTGTACACTCGGCAATATAGATATAATTAATGAATCAGGTATAATAACTTTATTTTTTTGTTGCTGTTAAATATTTTGTTAGTAAATAAATACAAAGGGTATGGACAATATTTGTTCGTAAGATGATTGTCTAAGAAAAAATAACGCTATAGTTTCACTTTTTGAGATTTATTCAGCGAACTTGGGGTTTCATGACTTGTGTCGATTTCACTTGATGAACCTCCTTTTGGAATAACAGCCTCGAAGCAGGCCTTCGTCACTGTCTCCCAACGTCGGCCACCAAAGTCTCTGGTGAGCTCATCCTTCATGAGAAAAAACTTCCTCCCAGAAATCATGTGGTTTCGTGATTTCCTGTTGGTATCATCCTCTGACCCTTGAACTTTTACACTCAAACATGACCCTCATTATTCAATAGTCATCTTTTGACCCGATACTCACAAACTATCGCACACAATCGAGCACTCTCCCCTATAGGTATAGCAATTGATACGACTTTCTCTTATATATATATATATATAATTATATAAGGCATATATATGCCTTGCTGTTTTTTCATTTTTCTTTTTTCATCTTTGTTTTTGACCAGTGTGCTTAATTTAATTATTAAATAAAGGTCTCTGATGAGCAGCCTGTAAAACTAAAGACTAAATTTTTGTTTACTAGTTGTGAAACGTTTGTAAGAGGGAAAACAATATAAGCATTTGCCCAAATAATTAAACAATTGTGATTGTTGACTGATGTTTTTTCTTGGTTTTGTTTTGTTTTATGGCATATCAACCCTTTTCGGGTAATTCAATGCCGAATCCGGTCATTTTGGTAAACGTTTTTTTTTTGCTTCAAGTTCTTTATATCTTCAAATATTTATTCATGGTGTTTGGTTTGGTTGTTTTGTAGAGGAAAATTGTTTTTTCTTTTTAGTTTTGCAGAACATGATTGAGTTTTGCAAAGAGAAAGGAAAAAAACAATAACATTAATGTTTGGTGCATTTTAAGTCAGGAAGCCGATATTTTCAGGCAGCCTGATCTGATAACACCAGTACTTGGTCATTGAAATGCAACCAATTAAAATATATGCTCTGAAGCCAAAAATAAAACTTCATTGAGCTTGTAATCTGAAGCAATTTTGATATGAGATATATATATATATATATATATATATATATATATATATATATACCTTAAAAATTATTCTTTATATAAACCCAGAAATATATATATATGTATATATATATATAGAGAGAGATAGAAGAAAAAAGAGTGATAAATATGCGACGATTGTCCAAATTTATTTCAATTGTTCAATGCAAGGTGTATTCAGTAATAAACTAGTGTTTATTATTCTTTCCTTAAGCCAAGGCTTTTCAATATATATGTATGTATTAATAGAGAATAGTAGTGTGCTTGAAGCATTGCTGGGAATAGTAGTAGTATGTTTTAAAAAGGCTGATGGCAATACAAAGTGCCGGGTAGGATGTAAGTGGAAGGAACAAAAATAATAAATCGGAAATGGGACTTACTATTTATTTTTTCTTAAAATCTTACATAACAGCAAGAGTGTTGTTAGCTGTTTGTATGTTGTTCGGATGATTATTAAAAATCATTTAATATTTCGGGGGGAAAAGAAACTTCCCTTTGTCAAAAATAATAAACACCAAAGGAAAACTCTGTCTGTGTAGAGAATCTACCAAAATGGATGCCAGAGAATAGGGTAGGGTCAAACCAGTCCCGCAGAGAATAGGAATTAATAAATTTAAAAGTTATGTAATGTATATAAATGTAGTGTTCAAAAATATGTGTGTAATATTAGATAAATGATAGATATTGTTAGTTTTGACATTTAAAAAAAAAATTTATTTGTTTGTGTGTTTTATTTTTGTATTTTAAAAATTTTATTTATTTAATTTTTTTTTAATATAAAGTAATTAATCTCTCATTTTTATTATTCTAGATTTTATTAAATTTATTGGTTATCATATATTCAAAAAATATTATTGAGTTTCATTAAATTAGTTTATCGAATTAATATAATGTTACTTATAGGATTTTAAATTTAGTTTAGGCTTAAAAGAATCTAGTTAAATTTTTGTATTTAAGGCAGTGTAAGGGGAATAATTCTGTAGAAGTCTGTATTAAGTTATCATTTATATATATATATATATGTGTGTATTAAGTTATCATTTATATATATATATGTGTGTATTAAGTTATCATTTATATATATATGTGTGTGTATTAAGTTATCATTTATATATATATATGTGTGTGTGTGTATTAAGTTATCATTTATATATATATGTGTGTATTAAGTTATCATTTATATATATATATATGTGTGTATTAAGTTATCATTTATATATATATGTGTGTGTATTAAGTTATCATTTATATATATATGTGTGTGTATTAAGTTATCATTTATATATATATGTGTGTGTATTAAGTTATCATTTATATATATATGTGTGTGTGTGTGTGTAAAGTTATCATTTATATATATATATATGTGTGTGTGTGTGTGTATTAAGTTATCATTTATATATATATATATGTGTGTGTGTGTGTGTATTAAGTTATCATTTATATATATATGTGTGTGTGTGTGTGTATTAAGTTATTTATATATATGTGTGTGTATTAAGTTATTATTTATATATATGTGTGTGTATTAAGTTATCATTTATGTATATATATATTAAGTTATCATTTATGTATATATATATTAAGTTATCATTTATGTATATATATATTAAGTTATCATTTATGTATATATATATTAAGTTATCATTTATGTATATATATATTAAGTTATCATTTATGTATATATATATTAAGTTATCATTTATGTATATATATATTAAGTTATCATTTATGTATATATATATTAAGTTATCATTTATGTATATATATATTAAGTTATTATTTATGTATATATATATATATATATATATTAAGTTATTATTTATGTATATATATATGTGTGTGTGTGTATTAAGTTATCATTTATGTATATATATATATAAGTGTAAATTAGTCGTCCAAGGCTATAGCAATGCGATGTGGTTGCCGTAAGATGGAAAAGTGAAAAGAAATAAACGCAGGGAGAAAGTGAAACTCAAAACGATTTATTAATAATTTCACGAAAACTGATTAAATACCAAATAGTATTTTTTTTTTTTTTTTTTTGGTAAGTAACAAATCGGCAAAGGGTAATCTTAAATTTTCGAAAGAAAAACTTTCATCATCAGAAGACAACAATAGAAGACCGAAGGGTCGAAAGAGAACGGGAAAAAACCGGTGTCAGATCATAGCAATACAGGGGAAAACAATTGGAAGTAGGAACGCAGAAAATGTCAAAATTTTATTACAGCTAAAGTTAAAACATTAAAACATTATAAACATTTGTTTAATAATATACCAATTTTTTATAATTTCATCATGTTTCATTTTATATGATTCATCAATTAATCTTTTTTTTTCCCATTTATTCTCTCTATTCAATTCAAATTTAAATTTACGTGTGGGCTGTTATTGTCAAAGGGAGATAACTTATTCTAAAAAAAAAATTAAAATATATTCAGACTTAAGAAATGAGATTTGAAACTTGAGAAGGAATTTGAGTTATGAAGTGGATAAAAGCCAAGGATGGGACCTTTGTAACAGGGGAAGGGGGGGGGAATAAGAAGAGATTATGGGGAAGGGGGGGGACTATGGAGAAAAAAAAAAAAATAAATATATATAAATAAATAAATAAAAAATTAAAAAATTAAAAATTAAAAATAAATACATAAAACAAAAATAAAAAACCCTAAAAAAAAAAATAAATAAATAAATAAATAAATAAATAAAAAAATAATAAATAAATAAATAAAAAAATAATTAAAAAAAAAAAAAACCGACAAATAAACAAACAACACACAAAAATCAAGGTAAACATAAAAATAAAATAAAAATAAAATGTACTATTTATTCATACATTCACTCTTTCTTTCTTCCTTTCTTTCTCCTTTATTTCCTATTTTTTTTTCAATTTTTTTTTTTAGTTTATTTAAGAGGAAAATATTCCTAGAAGTAAATTTGAATAAATTTATTCTATCTATTGACTCATAGATTCATCTATTTCACATTTAATTTTTTTTTTTTTTTTTTTTCCCTCCCTTTCCCTCCTCTTTATATTTTTTCCTCCTCAATTCTCCCTTGTTATTATGATCTATTAATATATTTAATTTATTCTCATATTACTATAATTTATTTATTTTTTTCCTTTTTTTCTTTCTCATTTTCTTATTTATCCATTTCTTTCTATTCTTTCCTTATTCATTCTAATTTCAATCTTTTATTTCCTTTATTTTTCTTTTTTCTTTTTTTTTTCCCCCCATTTTCTACTATTATTTTATTTTACAGAGCATACACATACATACACATGAGAATACACCCATATTCACATACATGAATATATGCATACACATAAAATCACTAGGTCTAAATGCGTGTAGATAACGTGCATATCATTCCATTCCAAAATAATAATACGTAAAGTGTAAAATGTGGGGTGGGTGGCGCTGGCAAATACCGAGGAGACAAAGGCAAGCAAAAAAAAAAAAAAAAAAAAAAAATTAAGTTGGGGGTGGGAGTGTGAGGATGTAAGAATCAGAGGATGAAGGGAGAAGACAACTCGAATTTATTATTCAAGGTAGGACGAAATTTAGAGATTAGGATAGCTTCCGAAATTCGAAGCTGACCTATATTGCGGACAGAGTTAAGGATGCGGACACTAATGGAGCGATGTGTGTTGCCACATGATATTAAGTGTTTATGGAAGGAAGAAATGTGGGTGTTTAGATGCTCTTTAATGCGTTGGTGTAGAGGCCTAACGGTACTACCGATGTAGAACTTTTGACACTTAGCGCATTGTAGGTTGTATACTGTATAGGTGCGGAGGCAGAGGCCAGAGTTGGGGATGGGGCAACTAGCTAGAGAGCAGGGGTCTGGGGTGCAGTGGCTTTTTTTGGATAAATGTTGTCGGAGAGAGGTGCCTGTGTGAGAAAGTTGTATGTTAAGGTTCTCACTACGTATGGCATTGCGGATAGCAGAAGTGATACGGTTGCTAAAGAAGGGAGTTTAAGGAAGCAAGTGTTGGTGAGAGTGTGGTGTCTACGTCTTCTGGTGTTGTTAAGGCTGGATATGGTAGTTAGGGGGAAACCGTTGGTTAATAGGGTTTGGTGGAAGGCTTCGGTGTGTGTTGTTTTATCGGAAGTAGAAGAGCATTTGTCTTGTATGCGGGTGATTTCGGTTTGTGCGTAACTAATTTTGGATTTGAGGGGTAGTGCGGATTTGTAGTGGATAAAGAGGTTCCTGCAGGCGGGTTTTCTATAGAAAGTGGTGTGGAGAGATCCGTCGTCATTAATGCTGAGTTTGAAGTCTAGAAGTGAGAGAGAGCCTGAGGTGTTGGGATGTTCGATGGTGAATTTAATGTGGGGGTCAGAATTATTAAATGCATTAAAGATAGAGGTAGCTTCCTATCGGGATGAAGTGAGGATCAAAATGTCGTCGACGTATCTCGAGAAGAAAATATGGGAATGGCAGGTGCTAAGTGCTTGTTGTTCCAGTCTGTTCATGTAAGAAATGGCGAGGAGGCCGGAGAGACTGGAACCCATGGGTAGGCCAGAGACTTGTTTGTATGTGTCTTGTTGGAACTTAAAGTAGGTGTTATCCACAATGATACGTAGGAGCTGATGAATGTCTGTAGGGGTAAGCCCAAAACAGTCAAGATTGTTAGAGGAGATGTGGTCAGTTATGAGGTCAATGGCGGGGTGTGCGGGAATGGAAGTATAAAGGGAGACTACGTCAAGGCTGAAGATGTAGTTGTTGACGCGGAGCTGTTGAGGTTGGAGCAAGTGGAGTCTATCTATTACCTGGTCAGAGCTGCTGACGTGTGCCGGGAAGGTGGGGAGTAGCGGTTTAAGTAAGTGGGAGAGGAGCCAGGAGATCTTGTAAAGAGGTCCCTCAGTACTGGAGACTATAGGTCTGATCTGTAGGTGGTTGCTGGTTTTGTGGGTTTTAATAAGATGGTAAAAGGTGGGGAGTCTACTGTTTCTAGTGGTGAGATTGAGCCTATAAGACTTGGGGAGATTACGTCTGGAGCAGATTTGGGACCAAGCGTTGTTAATAGAGGTTTGTATGCGGGTAGCTGAGATGTCGTTATCGGGTGTGTAAAGGGATGTATTGCTGAGGTGTTCTAGGGCGAGAGTATTGTAAGATTCTTGGGAGATAATGCAGAATTCCTTGCCTTTGTCAGAGGGTAGGTAGACCAGGTTTTTTTTCTTAAGGCCTTTGAGGGTGAGACGCTGGGAATGGGAGATATATATATGTGTGTATTAAGTTATCATTTATGTATATATATATATTAAGTTATTATTTATATATGTGTATTATTGTTTATTTATTTATTTATTTTTTCTAGTTTTTATTTCTTTATTTAATGTTTTTATGTATTTATTTAATTAAAATTTAAATTATATATATATATATTAGCATGAATACCCAACGTTGTCTATGGGAAATAAAAGAGTGAAAAGTATGTTTAACATCTTTCTTTTAAAAGCTCTCTCCTCTCCCCCCCCCCCCCCCTCCCCAAGCAAAAAAGATTTCCCTTTCTCATGGATGTGAGTCTTCCGTTTTTATTTTTTTATTTTGTTAGTAATCCAGAAAAAGTGGAATGCCGCTTTTTTTTTTTTTTTTTTGATAGAAAAGGCCAAATCGCTAAACCTTTACATCCTTATTTTTTCACAATTTGGCTCGATTTTATTTCTATTTCTATTTCTTCCTCTCTCGGTTTGTCTTTCTTTTTCTGTTTTTCTCTCTTCCTCACGGCTTGCCTCTCTTTGAAAATGTTACTTTTGCCATACTTCAAATTAGAAGAAAAAGCCATAAAAATAGTTTACACCGATACATATCCCAATAATAATAAAATTCGACTCATTATTTTCTATAAGAAATTTAAGACCCAAAATATTGTAGTATCCCCTCCCTCTAACCCATAAAACATTAGAAAGGACCAATGTTTTTTATAAGTTTTGGGAGAATGCAATTCCCATAATAATAATAATAAAGCTAATAGCTACTCACCATGCATTTTGTAAATTCTAGCTCAGCATTTTAAAAACGTAATTGCCCCCCACCCCCTCCCTCTCTTTGAATTAAGACAAATTTTAGTTAATAACATGAAAAAAATCAGAACCCTGTAGATTAAATGTCTTAGGACAATCCTCAAGGTTACTAGGAATGACAGGCTTAGTAATGCTTGCATGCGCTGGGCATGACGGATACCATCGAAGATGTGGTGTCGGCTAGAAGGCTTCGACGGTTTGATCATGTTGCTCGGAGTAATGGGATGATAAATGCCAGCTACAGAAAAGAATTCTGAAATGCAAGACCAAGAGGACGCCTGCCAAAAAGATGGTCCGACAGCATTAGGGAACAGTGCAGCGTTCCTCTTCAAACAGCTGAGAAATATGCAATTGGAGACAGAATTTTGTGTTCGATACAGCGAGGGGACGTTAAGTAACATGAAAATATTACATTTTGAAACCAATTAAAAAAAAATTAAAAAAGCGATCTTCCTTAAAACCAAGCAACCTACAATAAATAACATTATGAATGAAACGCGTAACAACATTTTTAAATGCTGAATGTAATACAATTACGCTATTTCTGGCGTCGTTGAATTTAAATTGTTAACATTTCTCCTGAAACTGCACTGATTCCTTAATTTGATGTGTAAACTGACTTCATATGTGCGTTCTCAGCTGCTTTTTGAAATTCTCTTTTCTCCCACTTTTTTTGTTCAGTTGTTTTTGAAGAATCGGTAACGTTAGTCATACATATGGAACAGACATTAATTTTTTTGATTTGGATGCGGAAAAAGTTTTTAAAAAGGTTTAATCAAACAGAATAATTCTGTTACGTTAACAATGTTTGCTTAAATTAAAGAATTCTGCCTAAATACACACACATATATATATATATATATTAAAATCCATTTGTACATGCTAATTATTTGTTTTTCTCTCTCAGGAATTGCTGTTGCACAGTATTTACAGAAAGTGACCCCTTCTTTGATGCTCGGGGCTGAACTTTTATACCAATATGGCTCAACCTTGCCTGGCTCTGAAATGGCTATGTTGTCTTTAGCAGGGAAATACATGGGTAAGACACATTATATTATGTAACACTATTGACACCGGTCAGAGGCCCCTTTTGCTTTCAGACATCTTCATTTAAAGTTTTATTCCCACATTAACACCTAAAAGCTTTTCTGGCATTTCATCTTTTTCGAAAGATGTTTTTGTTCTGAATTACTTTGACCCGTGTCTCAGTTGACGCCTCTGGGGAGGCGCCGCTTGGAGCACTTTTTTGTTGCCTGAAGAGAGTTCAAAATCAAAATCTTGTGAGGGGATGGTCTCTTCTGTTCTTTACAGAAGACACATTACTAGTCTCTCTCTACTCTATCATTATTTTCATGGAAGGTGCAATTTTGGGATTCCTCGGATCGAAAAACTTATCTGGGTGAATTTTCAGGCTCACATCGTGTTCTAAACTGAAAATATTCAAGAAAATGTAATTATTAAAATGTCGCCCGGATGACGTCTCGCACGATTTATGTGAAAACAAAAAATGGTCTAAATCGGAAACTGCTCGGAGTTACCTGCTCAAATTTTCAGGATTTCTTAGTTTTTGTGATGTCCATCTGTGCTGTAAGTTACAACAAAATCTTTGAATATGGGTTTCAAAATTCTTAAATTTCTGGATGATGCTGACCTGACCAACCACAGGTAGTTGGTATGAAGGATCGGAAAAGATGGAGGTGTAGTACCGTATTGACCTCGACTTGAAGGTATGGAGAGTTCTGGAATCCTGGGGAGGCTTATTTTTTTTATGACACTTCGTGATGAATGGTTGGCTAGGGGAGTTGTCTGTCGGACGAGGATTGATAAACAAAAACACGAAACAATGCACAGTGAAGGAAACACAAACCTGAAAGTTTTATTTCAGAAACTGGTCCTCAGTAATAGACGTGTTATTGAAGGAGGTGTGATGCTATGTATGTCAACATGAAATGAGAAACAGTCCTTTGACCAATGTGTAAATATATGGAGAGAGATGAAGTAGGTGCCTTTATGGATATGTCGATATCCCACTGATCTTTGTGTGAATTCCACGTTAGATATCCCACTGATCTTTGTGTGAATTCCACGTTAGAGGAAAAGGGTTGATTTCTTCAGGTTTGGTTAGCAAGCTAGTCGGAATATTTTAAAGAGAGGTCTCTCGCCCGAGATGAACACTTCCCAAATCTTTTCTTCGACTTATTAAAAATCCTTTAAAAGTGTCGCACATGGTTTGGCCCGAGAATTAGCATACTTTACGATATAACCACTTGTATTCTTCTCTATTGTTTTATGTGATATCCCTTTTCTGGGTCGCTCCTTTGATTCAAGTAGGGGAAAAGGTTTAAGCCTTACCTCTAGTATCTGCTGTGCGAGGGTGAGAAGTGAAAGAAAGGGAGAAGCACGCCGTTGTTTCTGTTTGTTCGTCTAGCAGTCGTGTCGTGGGCAAAGACGCCTTCCTTTTCTCCTCGTAGTCTGGCAAAGGGAGCGAATCCTACAATCGCAATCGTAACAATGGTACTTTAAAATAATGAAATGAATATATTAATGTAGAATTGTGAAAAACAATTATTAAAAGACTAGCGGTCCGTACTGGCGTTGTCCGGATGGAGAAATAGATGCGGGTTTAGAGAACAAATAATCTAAAATGTATAAAAAGATTCATCGTATATCGAAATTTATGTATGAAAATATGAAACAGAAAAGTAATAATAAAGACATCTGTCAGTCTATTTAGTTTGAAAGTTTGTGTCCTTATTTGTAAGAAAAATAGCCATTTCATTGGCTAAAGAAGGAAGATGATTATACAAACAAAATTAGCATTGTTAATCATGAGGTTTATCTTACTAGAGGATATATCTGGCCGGATATAGTATGGAATCAATGACATCTATTGGAATTTGTATTTTTTTTTAATGTACTAACAAGTCATCACTTATCAAGGTCCAAAGGCCACTCGAGGATAAGGGTTAATGAGTTTGTAAGGTCAGAGATACACTTACGATTGGTAACTATGGTTGAGACTGGGCAGAATTTGGTTATTTAAGGAAAGCTCAACAAGAATTTTATAACATTGAACTTGAAAACGACCGTGTTATAGTCAGCTGGGAAGCAGTCTGGTGGTATTGTGTGCCACAGACGGGTATAACATTGAAATATACTAGTCCAAAATGTGGAAGACCAGAATTCACCGGCCAGAAATAAAAAAAGGCTAATCTTCCATAAGATATCAATACATGTAAAAGTCTTTCTAAAAGTGATCATTTCTGCTTCTCCTCGGATAAACTATCTCTGTTGATTCAGCTCAGGAGCTAGGATCTCCCTTCCAATGGCCAGCTATGTTTTCCACCTTTTATGTAGATATTATCATGTATGTCCAATTATCTTGCTCTAAAATCTCCACCTGGTGCTACCAGATAAGATTGTCTGAAGATACCGGCTTCCTGACTTAAAATGCACCAAACATTGATGTTAGTGGGTTTTTTTCTTTTCCCTCAATCGTGTTCTGCAAAGTTAAAAACAAAAACAATTATTTTCCTCTACAAAACAACCAAACGAAACACCATGAATAAATATTTGAAGATATAAAGAACTTAAAGTATAAACATTTTTAGCAAATGACCTGATTCGGCATGATATAACCCAAAAGGGTTGATATGCCATAAAACAAAACAACCAAATGAAAATCTCTAGTCTGACTGAATTTCAGTTTACATGATAGGAAAGAAGGGAAGGAGACTGTATTTTGGACATAAAATATATCCCAGTGGAGATTACCCTTTCTGGAAAGAATCCTGTCTCCTCTCTTAGATGAATGCTGTGGCATTTTCCATAGGATGTTGTTGCAACAGCGTTCACCCCGGTTGGATTGAGCCAGATTTGTGCCTGGTCTGTATTACATTCCGAACCATGCACAACGCTTCTGAGCAAGGTTGCATGAGATGGCTAACTAATTGTGCTTTCATTGTCGAAAGCTGACCACCCGTGAACCTGAGAGCTCAGCTAAGTCCTCCTTGATGGTCGAGATCCTCAGCTGTCCATCGATACGCTTGCGCCATTGAAATAGGGAGGATTATATCACAAATCAATTCTCCCTCTGGGCAATGTGTTACATGCCCAAATAATCACAATTGACCCGTAGGCAGTGCAAAATTTGACGGAGGCAGTTATTGTCAAAATCTTCCAATTTCCTCTGATCAGCAACCCTCATTGGCCATGTCTCACAGCCATCGACCAGACAACAGATTGATATTTGTTGATACTGAGATCTTCAGATGCCCCATAAGGTATTAACCCTTCTACATGTACTCCCTTGAGCTTTTCCAATGATCGACTGAATGGCGAACAAACTTACGGACTTTCTGTCACATGTTTAGGGTCAGTTCTGTATAAAGAAGTCAATGTTTTTTTCAAATGTACTTTTTACTAACAGTTGATCTATATACAAAAATATAAAGATTTAAAGATATATAAATCCAACTTGATTTGGCATAAAATAAACTGAAAAAGGTTGATATGCCGTAAAACAATCGAAAGCGGGGAGATCTATATCCTTGCATACAAACCCAACCCCAACCAGAGGCAGTATTTTACAATCGAAGCAAAACGTCTTTTCTATCGTAAAAGTTAAAAAAAACTTTTGTTGTAAAAATTTCTCCTGATGAAATTTTAACTCCACTTACTTTTTATTTTCTCTTTTTTGTTTAAAAGGTGACAAATGGCAGTTATCGGCAAATTGCAGTTTAGCGGCTGGCGGACTGCATTTGTGTTACCACCAAGAAATTGCGGAAAACCTGGAAGTCGGCATTGAACTGGAAACGAACGTTCGTCTTCAGGAAAGTGTGACTACGGCAGGTTATCAATATGAAATACCAAATGCTGGCATGACGTTTAGAGGTTAGTAGCCATTTTGAAGGTTTTTGTTTTTTCATCTCATTTTCTCCATATATATATATATATATATATATATATATGTGTGTGTGTGTTGGACGACTTTTATAAATTGACTTCCAAACTAATTTATCTCTGCTCAGGTCATTATTTAAACTACATAACCTGAAATGTGGCAGATTTTCTTTTGAGAGTCATTTCCTTAGTTGAGGCAAGATTTTTGTACCCTTCCTGGTGCCAACCCAGTGAGGTGATGGGGACCAGTGCTTTTATCGAGGCACCGATTCTAAAGGCTAAAGAACGCTTCACCTGCCCTACATCATTAGATGTTCATTCATTTCGTAATAAAATCAGGTGATTCTTTTGTTGGCATTGGTTTCCCCGTTATTGTTTTTTAGTCGGAATTCTTTCTAGAAAGAAATCGGATACTTACAGGGGGAACCACTTGAAGGTTGTCAACATCATAAAAAAATATGAAGTTAATTTTTTTAACCTGTGGCGATGCGGTAAGAGGGGTAGACCCGCTAGTCTGTAAATACATTTCTTTGGTGAATCTAAGTGCTGTGGGCATGTCACCCCTCCACACACACACACACACACACACACACATTCGAGCAAATTAACCCAAAACACAACAGAAACTGGTGAATGCGCACAGCCCGTCAACATCCCCACCTGACTCAACCGGCAATGTCTTAACATTTTAACGAAATAAATGTGAAAAAAATACTAAAAGCCTATAAAAAATTTAAAAAAAAAAGAAAAGTGCTACAGAATTTGAACTGAACCAAACCGACTTTTGGCAAACTAAAAGTTTGGCTAGGTTATGGTAAAAAAAAAATGGCTTGGTTCAAATTCTGTAGCAGTATCACCCCCCTCCCCCATCTCAGTTTTTTTTTTCTTTTAAAGATTTGACAAAAGTCCTCTGATTAATAATAAAAAAAAATAATTTTTTTTTCTTTCAATTCTTTTCAGGTCAAATTGATACGAATTGGTGTGTCGGTGCCATTTTGGAGAAGAAACTGCTGCCATTCCCGTTTACGTTTGCCTTGAGTGGTTACGCTAACCATACAAAAGCGCAATATCGATTTGGTGTGGGTCTCATTGTTGGCTAACGAATGACTGAAAAAATAATTATGAATGCCCGGATGTAGTGTTGCCCTTCTCTCTCTCTCTCTTTCTTTCTCTTATAGACTTATGGCTATGAAGATCCTATAGTCATCATCTGTGTGCATGTGTGTGTGGGGAGGGTGGAGTTCGTACCATTTGACTTACCTTCATGGCTTGACTGTTATTATTAATATTATTATTCTCCTCCTCCTCCCCACCCTCTGACTTCAGATTCAACGTGCTGTGTGCGTATGTGCGAAAGAGTCTGCTCTTTCTCTTATTTCTTGACGGGAGATTTTCTTCCTATTGAAGTTTCTGTTGAAAATGGACACGAAAGACTCGCAAGAACTAAACATCTTAAGATTTCAGAAAAAAAAATTTTTTTTTTCTTAATGAAAATTGGCGGACGTGTTTGGCACTTAGCTCCCTCCTCCTCCTCGTTTGTTTTTTTCCGGAATACCATCTGTTAAACACCTAATTTCAAGATTCTAAAAAAAATTTGAAAAAATTACATGTTCAATTTTTTTTTGGGGGAGGGGCTCAGTTAGCTATATATGTTTACCGTTGGTGCTTAATTGACATTATTCCGGAAAATTAAAAAAGAAAAAAAAACAATAGGGTAAAGAGGGTTCTAAGTTATACACATTTGTCGAAAATTCTTATAATCTGAGAAGCAATTTAAATAAAGGAAGAAAGACGTTTTTTAATCTGTAAAAGTCTTTTGGTTTGATCAGAAATATTCCATGTTAATCAAATTGGATGTAAATGAAAATCGATTTTTGAAAAAAAAATGCAAATGAAAACTTAGAAATCAAAATTGTTGAGCCGAACTTGACGAGAAATCGTAACAAATTTTTTTAATTAAAATCTTTTTTTTTTTTTTTTTTTTTAACTTATTTTGTTTTATTTTTAATTTCATTTAATTTTTTTTCTTTTTATAGAATTTTAATTTTTAAAATAATTCTTTATAATTTTTTTTTTTTTTTTTAGAATTTAATTTTTATTTGTCATTTTATTTTACTGCTTTTATCTTTTTACGAATGAAACCAATTCTGACCTCAAAAAGAAAAAAAATCAGTTTTTTTTTTTTTTTTGTAATTTAAGAAAATAATTTTTTTCTTCAAATGATTTCATGATTATCTGCTCAATAAATGTGTATGCGGTGGTTTTAAAACATTAAAATACAATGATTTCAGATTTTAACATCTAATCTGTTCAGCAAATTATTTTTTGCTAATGAAATTGCCATCAATCAATTTGTTCTCTCGCAAAAGAACAAAGTTTAATATTTAAAAACAATCATGTTTAAGTCAAAAGTTTAAAAAATAAACTATTTTTTGAAATTTCTGTCAATATTTGACAAAAATAATTATAACTTTCCTTGTTTGTTGTCGAAAAATAAAAAAAAATTGTTTGTCAAAAATAATTTTTTTTAAATCTTGAAAAAAAATTTTATCAATTGAAAATTTTCAATTTTGTTTCTTTTCCAACCTTTGCCCCTCCCATCTTTTTCGCCCCCTTTTTTGGGGTTTTATTGAATACTAGCTGACTCTCAGAGCATTTCCCAGATGAGAAAAATTTGAAGATAGTTGTCTGCTTGCATGTATGCAAGTTTCCCTGATACAAAATATTTCATTAAAATTCACAAAAAATTAATCGTAAAATCCATCTTGTTGATTCTCTGCCGGGGTCATCAGTGATGAACCAGTTTCACTGATGATTTCCGCTTTCAAATCATCAGACTTGCTTCACCAGCAACCCAAGCATTTTTCTAAAGAAAAACGCCTCCACCTCGAATTTGACGTTATGCAAACAAAATGGCTTTACAGAAGAAAAAAAAAACAGATTGTGCCGGGGACGCCTGCCATCAGCCAATGAAAATCGTTACTGTATTTATAGCCTCTGCCAGGATTTGTTTATTTCCTGGAGCATAACAACTCGATGGAACTGAATGTCAGGATTTCTGTTAACAACATATTTTATGATATTCCCTTGTTCCATGAACTGGTGCTACCAGATTGGGCTGTTTGAAGATACTGGCTTCCTGCACCAAACATTGATTTTTTTTTTCCCCCTTTGCACAACTCAATCATATTCTGCAAGGCGAAAACCAAATGAAACACCATGAATAAATACTTGAACATATAAAGAACTTGAAGCATAAAAAAGTTTTACCAAAATGACCGGATTCGGCATTAAATAACCGTAAAAGGGTTAATATGCCGTAAAACAAAACAACCAAACCTTGTTCCGTGAATCGGCTCTTTTGAACTGAATCCATGTGAAGACATTTTCTACTGCTTATGTAATGTTTTCCTGAGCCCACTATTCCGAGATAGAGAAGTGTGTATTTAGCTAATCTATGCACCGGTCACAAATTTAAAAATTAAAAAAACAAAAAAAAAAAATTAAAAAAACAAAAACAAAACTGTTTTAAACAGTCACCTCCCTTGCCATGACTGCTGTATGTGACAGTTAGCAGGGCTTATTGTGGGCTGTAGATATTACTGAACGCCACTTGGACGTTCATAGCCAGTAACAGTTACCCATCAAAATTGACTCTCTAGAAGATTAGCAGGGAAACCCGGCGTAACATATTTCTATCATTAAAAGTACTATCTCTGTCTTGCCCGGTCATAACCAACACCCCCACCCACACCTCTCGGTCTTGGTCCTTTCTCGATACCCGTAGCGCCAAGCAGACAGCGTATAAGATCCGATGAAAAATAGGTCACTTGAACGCTGTTTTGGCAAACCGCACATGCGCACAACGTAAAGATGAGGGGAAAACAAAGAAATTTGGTACCCACTCTGCGTTGTAAGTTTGAAAAGCCAGAAACAACGCAGTAATATTTACAACTTCATATTCAGATTAACACAACGTGATGAAAAAAAATCTCTATTTATATCACCGCGCGCCATCACGTATCTATCCCTCCTGATTGAACATTTTGAAATTATCACTGCTAAGATCACAATGGCGAGAAGACACAACAAAAACAAACAAAAAAGAGAAAAAAACTCAAATTGTTTCTATGTCTGACGAGGACTGCGTTGTGGTTGAAAATTTAAAAACAATATATTTCTGCATTGTTTCTGGCTTTTCAAACTTTGAAATTTATATTCAGATTAACACAACGCTTTAAAGTGGGGGGGGGGGAAATGTATATTATATATATGAAGAAAAGTGGAGATGAAATGATCCGATGTAATATATATATATTATATAAAACTCAATGTCTGTGTATTAGTTGTTCGTTCACTGCCACTGAGACAAGGGAATACTGTGAATTAGGGGCCATATTTGTAGGGGCACTCTAAGTAGGGAGTTGTACAATGAGATGTTTGTTCACATTAAAATCTCTGCATGTAGCTTTAGTTTCCAAAGGTGTCAAACATTTAACTACTCTAATACGCACCTCACGTTCACACAAAGAGACGGGATACGTTTTTATTCTTTACAAAATGTTAGATTTCAGTTTGGATTTCTCTAAAATGCAGTTTAAGTTTTGTGTAGACTCCTGGTGTGAACATGTTGTATACGCGTTGTTCGTGCGTGCACTGGCCGTAAATCGTTGTGCCGGTCCAAAGATGTTGTTTGATCTCGTCTCATGCCAAGTAAACCATGAGTTCAATCTCTGAACAAGTAACAAATTTATTTGCTGAATCTTACAAAGGACGTTCGTGTTTGGTCGAATGGCAGAGCTGCCAAATGATATCTCTCTATCCCAGCGAAAATGGAAACAAGTCCTCCACAGTCCTTTGGCTAGGAGACCCAGGTGGTCTATCCTCCCCGGGCAGCGCCCAGCTTCAAACTGTTCCAGCAAACCTCCAACTTTCTTCCTGTTGACCCGGTCTTTTCACTGGTCACCCGTCTCACTTAGCCACTTAAGATCTCAACGTGAGATAACTGTCAGACAGAGACTTATCATGGCGACAATCCATGAACATACCTGCATGAGTCCAGCCTTTTATGAGACACCTAATTCATCTCAAAGGGAAACCAAAGATATTTTCACTTTATCTGGTGGCCCCCTCTTTCCTCCGGGTCGAGCATCTAACATTTGCAACGTCCGCCATTCATACACATTACTAAAGAAAATGCAGCCTACTGCATTTTCACACTAGTACTAAATCAAATGGGTGAACCTGTTTGTTCCCAAATGACCCCCGCGTGTCAATTTTAAAAACTGCATAAGCACCCTCCTTGTAAAATGTTACACCTGTTAGTCCTCATGGGGATCTCCTAACTGTTACCGGTATTCATTCCGATAACATACACTTCCTCTTGTATAGGGAGTAGAACGAGATGAAGAGTGTTCTTTGATAAATTATTGGCTGGTAAAAATATTTTATGCTTAGGTATGTGGAATTAGAGGTTGCATAGCAAAGTGTTT
Source organism: Sepiola atlantica (assembly GCA_963556195.1). Classification (NCBI taxonomy): domain Eukaryota; kingdom Metazoa; phylum Mollusca; class Cephalopoda; order Sepiida; family Sepiolidae; genus Sepiola; species Sepiola atlantica. The sequence continues at coordinate 831,217 of CAUVYP010000049.1, read as the reverse complement.
GAGGGAAATACGCCCAAGAAGCTAAATAGTCTGAATATGAAGGAGTGTTGGTGTGGGTGTAGAGAAGTTTGTAGAATGCTAGTTGGTAGAAGGAGCTTCATTTCATCTCACCACTACCCGGTCCTACTCTCTCCCACCCTAACAGTATCTCCTACCATACCATCTTCAAATTTGGATTATTCATTCTTTACCACCGCACGCACTTTATGTATATCTAATGTTTCTGTTAAAGTAACATGCATTCTTGACAAAGATGAAATATATATTGAATCTGTACATCTCCTTTTGTTCTAATTAATTTTTATTTTTGCTTATTTCCATCTTTTTTACCTATACATTCTGTGTGATATTCATTCTCTAAGCATACCTTTCAAACACACATTCAATAAGATGAAAAATAGGCTTTGACAAATGTAACTGACTGTTTCGCTCTGAGATTGAAACCCAATTACATTTTTCTACCCATTCAGTTTCTATTTTTTGAAACTTATGTAAATGTTTGAGAGCTTGATTCATTTTTTTAGATATTGGCCTTAAATCAACAAAGCATTTTTTTCGTTTTCTTGCTGTCGGTCAAAGCCAAGCTAAGCACATTAAATATAAACCCCGGGTGCAGAAAATAACTGATCCTTGTTATTTCCTTTCCCGGAAATTTCAGCAAACTATTTAAAATGATTTATAACATATTATTCGGATGATTCTATTCGGACTACTTTTCTTGGATGAGAATAGTAGTCCATAGTAAATACAAGTCATCAATCCTCATCTCAAAAAATAAAATTCTGAAACATTTCCGGATTTGTAACATTTTTTTCTTCTTTCCAACAATCCGAACATTTGCTTCCCCAGTTTTTTTTTTTTTTTGCTGTTGAACTTCGTTGCATTTTTTTCTTTGTTTATAAAAGAAATTTCCTTTTTATAAAAGTGTTATTAGTCTATATTGCGATAACATTACAAACTTCCTGTTATTGGCTGGTAGCTAAACTTCAGCCTTCTCTTTGTTTTAGCAAAAACCCGATGAATTTCTTTTCTGTTGAACTTGGTTGCATTTTTTATTTTTATTTCTTATAAAAAAAAAATAACACAAATTTCCTTTTCTAAAAAAAACTGCTTAATTATTGGAACAAATCTTTGCATTTCATCTCATCACAGTATTTCAATGTTTAAAATATTTCCCATTCAATTAAAAAAAAAATTTCAAATTCCATTTACAAAAAAAAAAAAGAAAAAAAATTCTCCCCCCCCCCCACCCCCCCTGTTTTTGTGCTGAACAATTTATTTGGATGGCTTTTAATATTTTCTTCAAATTGAAAGAAAAGAAAAAAAAAACAATTTTATTTTAATCTGATTAAATGTGAAAAATTAATATTAATTAATTTTAAATTGTTATTCCCCCCCCCTCCAAAAAAATTGTTCATTTTTTCTCTCTCAAATTTTGTCGTTTTTATTTTGTTTTTTCACTCAAAAAGTTACAAAAATCTTTTCGCAAGCAATATGATAATCTCTCTTTACAATTTCTCCATCCCCCCTTCCCTTTAAAACGACCCTCTCCTTTCAACAAATCCATTTCAATAGTAGACAATCTTTTGTCCAAAAGAATTGAATGTTTGGTTATTACGAGTCGTGTGTGGATCTCAGAGTAAATTGACAGAAAAAAAAAGCCAAGAAGGAAGTGTGTTTTTTTTTGTTGTTTTTTTTTAAATTTCATTTTTTTTTTTTTTTTCAATTTTGAAGACATTTTTTTATACATACAAGATTTATGTATAATTCTTGTGTTGTAAATAAACTAAAAAAAAATTATCATCACAAAAAATGGTTGTTTTTATTTTCAAAGTTTTGAAAAATTGTAAACATGCACAATGCGGCTGCATCTTTAGTAGGGAGGGTGCGTAGATGCATGCTACGAACGGCAGACCTGCAATGGGAGAAATATTTAGCTAAGAGAAGAGACCACACAAGAAATTGGCTAGTCGCTTTGAAAAAGTAATAGCTTCTTAAAATCCTACAGAATTAATGTTCACTTCAGATAAGACATCCTGGTCAGTAAGTTTTTATGTCCAGTGATAAAACAGCCCAACATTTTCAAGTAAGCAGGCTGTGTAACCTACCTAAAATGATAGTGATGTCTATATATATTCCAGTGCAACGGGCAGAGGAGGCGAGTTAGGTCTTTGTTGGTCTGAGAGACAGATGGGCCTTTGGGTCCTAAGTTGAATAACTGTTTGATTAGACGAGTTATTTGTTTCGGTTAGGCTCGGAGTACAGTCAGGAATTTAAGCAGACTTGTCTGTGGTGTGTTCACAAAATAATTATTTTTCTTTTGGGGTTAGAGTATATAATTCTGCAAATGAATTGTCTGTATTAATTTTCTCCTCCACACAAGGTCAGTTTTAATGTGATGGAGAGGACCAAGCTCCCTCAGAAGGGGCACTCTAGACTTCAACAAAAAAATATCTATAAGTCTATCAGCCCTCCATCAGGAATAAAGGTATCTCAGACGACAGACAATACTTCGAAAGGAGGAGATAATCAGTCAGGAATTTAAGCAGACTTGTCCGTTTTGTGTTCGGTTAGAAATGACTGTTGTTCTGCCTGCAAGCCTGTCGTTCGGTAGAGAAACCAAGTATCGTAACTTCACAGAATTGTTACTCGTTTTAAAACAGTTGTAATTTTATTTGGCAAGGACAACTCTTTGTTACAGCAATGGTCGAGATCACATGATTGACACTAAGGCCATTTTCGAAATCAAACTCCAAATTCAGACAAAGGCAATAAGCAGGCGATCGTTTTTATGGAAATCGCCCCAGACAAAGCATGAAGCCACTTTATGTAAGGAGCTAAAAAAAAATACTACTTCAAAGTCAAAAACTAGCCAACGATAAATGTTAGATGAATAGATTCCGACCCAGAAAACAGTTCTTCGCTGATGGAATATGAGGACTAAAATACATTATAAGGGAAGTAAGAGTTAGGAGGCTTCCGAAAGTAAACCCCAGTTAGTCACTTTCTACTCTCCTATATTCTAACATTTGTATGTTCCTTTTATTTGGAGGAGGAGGGAACTTGGTATTAAGAAGAGGAAATGGGAGAAGGCGGAATGAGGAAAATATCAAGGAAGGGACACTGGTCCATGAACATTTTCATTAAAAAAAAACAGGTTCATATCTCAACACAAGTTCACAAAATAATTGTTTTTCTCTTGGGGTTAGAGTATATAATTCTGCAAATTAATTAATTTCCCCTCCAGACAAGGTCAGTTTTTAATGTGGTGGAGAGGACCCAGCTCCCTCAGAAGGGGCACTCTAGATTTCGACAAAAAACTATCTATAAGTCCATCAGGAATAAAGGCATCTCAGACGACAGACAATATACACATCCCCACTTCGATATTTACCCGTAGGTCAGTGCCAGGTAAGTTCTTTGAAAGAAGAAAATAACAGAATTCGTCTGTTTAATTATACCATTTTTATTTTCTTAATTTTTCTGATGGTCTTTTTTATATTAAAATCAAAAAAATTAATAAATGTTTCATAGGTTTCACAAACGTTTTCGATTCTTCGTCGAATCATCCTCAGGTGTAAAAAGCAAATGAACAACAAAGCTGGAGAATGAAGAGAATTTTTAAAAAGACGCATAGAACGTTCTTCACATTGTTCCAGGAAGTCGTTGACGATTTAAATTCAGCAACGCTGGATGACATCACAGAACAAAATATACATATATATAAACAAACAGGACTAGCTTCTTATCCATATTTACTTGCCTCCCCACAAGGGCAAAGTTAGAAACAAGATCGGATTTTATGTGGGGAAAATCCGACTCTCCAAACATGACACACTGGATTGGTGACAAATGAAAATGGTTGGTTGTTTTATTTTACGGCATATCAACCCTTTTCAGGTTATTTAATGCCGAATCTGGTCATTTTGGTAAAACTTTTTATGCTTCAAGTTCTTTATATGTTCAGGTATTTATTTGTGTCGTTTGGTTAAGGGGGAGGGAGGGAAATTGTTTTTTGTTTCGGATTTTGCAGAACATGATTGAGTTTTGCAAAGAGAAAAAGTGTGTTGCATTTTGGGCCAGGACGCCGATATCTTCAGACAGCCTGATCGGGTAGCACCAGCACACATGAAAATGGCCTCGTTCTAAGAGGATTTCTCCAGTGATTCACTGAACAGATGCTACACTTTGCTCCTAGCCTGAAGACTGGGTAATCGTCTGTTAACCTGTTCCTTGATAATCCCAAGTATTCACAGGATCGGCATTACGAACATCTTTTACAATCTCGAGTATATGCGCTCTTTCACTGAAACTAAATTTACTCCCCCAAAACACTTCGTTCGATGATTATTACCTGTTTTCTATGAGTCTTGAGAACTTTTAGTTCTTTGTGCCATGTTTTTTCTTGTTTATTTCTAAATACAAGTCTATAATTTTGTAGGTGTGTTTTAGTTACTATTTTCAAAATACAAAAGCATAATTTTTCACTAGTTTATTTCTGTGTTGAAAAAATTCTAAATTGAAACGGATACTGAGAAAAAGATAACTTTTTTTTCTAACGAATTTCAATTGAAAGTAAAATTCCACTTTATAAAACTAATACACGTACCAACAATTTGACTTTGAATGTTTGGTGAATCTGTCATTTTTATGGATTTTATTACCTGATATCTGAAAAAAAAAGGCCAATTCTAACAAAACATTAAGCAACACTAATAATCAATCAAAACCATGAAAATAATCAAATTTTTGACAGTTTTATAGATATTTCAAAATGACGATGTGAGAGGTTTCCATTGTTTTGTCCATCCCCTCTATGTTTTAGGAGAGTAGAAAGTGGACCTTGGTTTTACTTTCGACAGCTTCGTAACTCTCGCTTATTTTGTCCTTTAGTCCTCACATTCCATGAGAGATGTTTCTGACAAAGGGGGAAGAATTGCTGTTTTCTGGGTTTCTATCCATCTAACACTTATTCTTGGCTAGTTTTTGACCTTGAAGTAGTATTTTTTTTAGCTCCTTACATCAAGTGGCTTCATGCTTTGTCTGGAACGGTTTCCATAAAAAAGACAAATTTGTGAGAAATGTAAATGAAACAGTTTTTGGCATAATCTAAATGAATAAATGCGGAAGCTGGGCCCATTTCTCGCACGAACGGTAAAGTCAAAATACCCTATGAAACTTATTCAATGAACCATCTTTATTATAAACTGTTTATGTATATGCGATATTGGGGGCGCAGGGTTAACTAATTTGCATATTGTTTTTTAAAGTTTATTTTATTAATTAACTATTAATATAGAGAAGTATTAGAAGGCTATCACAATGCAAGAAATGGAAAAAATGTCGGCGTTCAGAAGACAAAAACAAGTGACTTTGATTATATATTTTTTCTAAAACTTTTTTAATAAATTTTTTTTTCTTTCTATATAGCAAATCTTACTTGATTAGGCAAGACTTCAACATTGATGTAAACTTATTGACCGAGTTTCATAATATATTTCGAGGAAGACCTCTTTTTCAAATGGTGGGTGTTTAAATCTCGAAAAACGTGTGAATGGCAGTAAATATTAATATCCGCAGCAAATGTAAAAAAAAACTAAAACTATAACTGCCTTCTAATACTCCTCTATATACGTATTACACACAATGCTTCAAGCAAACTACCCCTCCTTATTAACTATTAATATTTTATTGCTTTTTAGTTCAATGGTTGTTCACAAGGGTTCGGCCGCTGAAGACTTCTCCCAGTCATGGCTGACGGAACGAGAGCATGCTACCTCCGTGGATTAAATAAAGGGTTCTGTTCGAAATTCCGTCGAGATTCCCGAGTTCGACAGAAATATACCCGAGTTCGAAAAGAGACACCTGAAGAAGGCCGGGGATTACAGCGGCCGAAACGTTGTGATGATAACACTCAAGATGAGTACGTCGGTTTTTAATCTAAGTCCAAGTTCACCAAATTGATGGAAAAGGTGTCCGGCGCAAACCTACATCGTCAAAATCGATGTTGCAGATGGCCGTTGCTGCGTCCCGAATGACACAATTCAGCCTGCTCAGGTCGACAGGAAACTGGTAATATGGCGCACGACAGAAAGAGAATACAAATTTCGGGATACAGAAGCAGTTGCGCAAGAGGAAAAGTGCCGGATGCTTATCAATCAGTAGGATGGCATGTTTGACAAGTTTCTAAGATTTTTGTCGATGTTGGATTGGATCGTTGGGAGCTAAGGATTGTGGGTTCATCACAAGGGATCTGCTGATCTCCGAAATGGCCACCGTGAAGGATTCTGCCGAACAGTCGATCAGTCGAGATCGTAAAATTATCATTCCACCACATGTCAGACCGGATATCCTGTGACAATAGATATGAGGGCGTGCAGACAAAAGAAAAGACACTTCCGCTCAAGGGTCGTTTCGATAATTGATCCCTTTTCCCAACTCTCTGCTTCGTTTCATTTTGTGTGATGTCATTTACTGTGAACAGTTATCAACTATCTATCTGTTTTAATATATGACGTGATCCTTTAGTGACGTTATGGACTGTGTACGGTTATCCCCACCTCTAAAGGATATTTTCCATCTCTTTCTCTCTCTCTTCTCCCCTCGATCTGTCTCTTCCTGACAAACGGATCGTTATCACGTCGTGTGTACATGCATGCAGTTCTGCCCTTTCCGTCAAACGATTGAGAATGGGTTTCATCAGGAAAAAAAGGTTGCATCGCCATTGAGTACGTGGGAAAAGAAACATGGATGACATGAAAGTGACGAAGAACAAACCGGTGCTGAGTTTCTCGGTCAGACGAACAAAATCCGTACATTTATTTATTACACCCCCTTCCTACTCCCCATCTCGATCTCTCTTTTATTTTACCCTTCTTTGTTTGTCATCACTCCTCTCTCTCCACTCTATCTGTCTGTCTGTCCCCCCTCTCTCTCTCCCCCCTCTCTCTCTCTCTCTCTCTCTCTCTCTCTCTCTCTCTATATATATATATATATATATATAGAGAGAGAGAGAGAGAGGACAGACAGACAGATAGACAGACAGATAAAGGGAGAGAGAGAGGAGAGACAGACATACAGATAGAGGGAAGATAGAGAAGTTAGTGATGATAATAGATAGACAAACAAAGACGGATAAAATAGGAGAGATAGGGGAAGTAGGGATATATATATATATATATATATATATATATATATATATATATATGATTTTTTGAAGGCTTACCAAAGCATTCCGTTCATAGGACCAATCATAGGACTTTGTGTGGTGATTGTGGTGATGATTGGCCCCATGAACGGAATGCTTTGGTAAACCTTCAAAAAATCACATATAAATGTTCTGTAACCTGTACCGAGTATCATCGAGCTTGTTTTTATTGGCCTAATCCCGGTCTTCACTGAATAATCTATTTTCTAAGTGAAATATATATATATATATATATATATATATATATATATATATATATATATATATATATATATATACAAACATTGTTAAAAATAACAGAATTCCTCCGTTTAATTATAATTATACCTTTTTTATTTTTTCAATTTTTCTGATAGTCTTTTTTGTATTAAAATAATTTAAAAAAAAATGTTCCATAGGTTTCACAGGTTTCACAAACGTTTTAATAAAAAAAAAGACCATAAGAAAAATTGAAAAAATAAAAAAAGGTATAATTAAACAGACGAATTCTGTTATTTTTAACAAGGTTTGCATAAATGAGAAAATGCTGCCTATATATATATATATATATATATATATATATATATATATATATATATATATATATATATTTGCGTACATTAATACATATATATATATACATATACATATATATATAACATCCGGATAAAAATAAAGCTCAATATTTATTGATATATATATATATATATATATATATATATATATATATATATATATATATATATATATATATATATAATGAGTGGTTAACAAAGGAGAATATTCTCTATTGTTTAAACCTGGAAGGAAATGATTTCCGGTGATTTTAATTTAGAAATTCAGAATTCAAGACGAATGTTTTTCCATATTGACCGACTTTGAAAAGCGAAATCCGATTGATGTTTCGTGGGAAAATCGTCGATCTTCATTCTCAGCGAAAACAACACTTCACCTATTTTCATGCTGCAAATTGGTCTCACATCAATCGAAGAAAATAGACCTAGAAATACCTGCGATGAGTATCTCTATATCTATATAAAGTTAGGGATGATGTGTATATGTTTATACATTTCTATGTACAGGATTCACTCCTAAACTAATTCGCCTATCATGTGGAATGAATATATATATATAGTTAAAATGTGAAAAGGTTCTTAGCCATTAACTAGCGAAATGTGAAAGGAATATATGTATATCTATGGTTTATTTATCTCCCTTTCCCCCACCGCGGGGATATGTGACACAAGGTCGAATTGTGGGGATTGAATATATATATATATATACATATATATATACACACACACACACACACATATATATATATATATATATATATATATATATATATATATATATATATATATATATATATATTAATGTACGCAAAAAGCAACAATTAATTAATAAGTATACAAAAAATAATTATATATATATATACATATATATATATATATGTTTATATATATACACACACACACACACACATATATATATATATATATATATATATATATATATATATATATATATATATATGTATATATATATATATATATATATATGACTATATAAACCTCCTAACCTTTAAAAATCCTCAAAATCTATTAAACTGTAGAAGTGAGATAGCAAACAGCTGCTTACACAGAAATAAATTTACCTTAGGCTAACGATAAATAAATAAATAAACAGAAACTAAACTAAACAAAAACTTAACAATTTAAAAATAAAAACCTTAAATAGAAATACAAGGAACCACGTGTTAAAATAAATTCACCCATTATATTGACACAACAAAGGAAACAGGATATAGGCCAATCTATAGAAAACAGAACAATAGAACAGGATATAGGAAGGAAGTGACACTAATCACACCTTTGTTCGTGGGAAGCCCGACGATTGGCTGAAAGAAAACAAAGAATCTGATTGGGTAACTAGCTAGCCGTGTATATAAAAAAACACCCGGCAAAAATAACTCCATGCCTGAAGATTCCCCCGGGGATGAAACGCGGGAGCCTCTGTGCAGCTTAATTGCCATAAATATATTTTAATAGCTTACTATATATATATATAGCCCCCCCCCACACATATATATATATATATATATATATATATATATATATATATATATATATATATATATATATATATATATATATATATATATATCGCATGTATCACAAATTAGTTGAAAAAAGCCAATAAAGTGATCGATCGTAGGTTCTATATAAAAACTAACAAAGTATTTTTTGCAGTGTCAGTTCAGGGTGTCATAGATCTGGGCATGCCGGATGTAAATAAAATTAGGAAATAAACATAAAACCCCTCTTAAACAATAACAACAGACAGCTTTTTACGAACACGGAATAACTACTATGAGGGGAACACAAGGAAGTGAACACCGCTTGACTTAAGCCGGTTATTTGTGCTTTCCCCCACTGAAATAGATTTATCCAAATACATATATATGTTTTGTGTTTGTATTTTACGTTCATCAGAATCAAATTACATAACCGTATCAGTGGTCGAACGATTTCAAACCCTGATCCACGTATCATGAACCCTGGTCTCGTAACCATTCGGCCAACGCGGTGATTATGCTTTAAAATACGAGAGAAATACGCCTTGTATCTTTTTTAAATGTAAACACAAGTACTGTGATTCTTAAGTTCTATCTCCCAACGAAGAGAACCGTGCAACGTCGCTAATTTAATAATCATCAATTTATTATCTCTCGAAAGGTCTCAACTTTTATAGGAGCTTAATAATTATTTTTAATTATTAAAACATATATATATATTCTAGTGTGGTATTTCACGTATGCATTTGACTACTTTGGGAATAATACAATCAAAATCAAATTGATCAGAAAAAAACTGCAACTCATTGTTTTTATTTTTTTAATCTTCACCCGGTATTTCTTTCGAGGTGGCAATTGAAATCACGTATTAATTCTTTTTCTTTCTTCTTTCTTTTGGAGAATGATATTTTTCTCTAACCCTAACCAAATGCGAACATATATATTCCGACCGCTACACGACGGTAATTAAAAAACAAACTTAGTTCACCCTTAATAAAGCGAATTGCCACTCTAGACGTAAGGGGCTACTGAGAATTAGGATGAAAGTTTAGGGGGTCGTTCTAAATTGGGAGCCGTGCAGCGAGATGCCTGTTCACATTAGTTTTAACTTTCTGCATGTCGGTACAGTCGGGGAAACAGGGAGCAGGGAGGGAATTCTAAGGGCCGGCAGCTTGAGGAAAGAAGCTATTTGGAGTAGAAGGTTCTCCGGCATCCGGGAACCTCAACAGTGAATGGATCGGATTTAGCTGATTGTCGGGTTGGTCGAGTGTATTTACGCCAAGGAGCTGTAGCAGTTGCCTACAAGCCGCCATATTGTTTAAATATCAATGACTTCTTAGCTGCCTGCTGATTGGTTCAGGCAAACTACTTCCTCCTTGACTTGACCAATCAGTGGCCTTCTTTTAGGTGAATCTCGGATGGCTAGCATAATTATATAAACATTCGACCGCCATCGGCCCGCTCTTTTTTCTTCTTTGGCACTGCCAAACACACGTCCCCCCTCTCTCTGGGGACGCAACAGACATTTTACCGGACCTTTGGCCCTGGGTTCGACTTCGACAAGACGCCAAAATGGCTACTGCCTCAACACCTGGACTTGATATTACAGACACATATACTTGCATACACATATGGACGCGTCCTGACACCATAGCCGGTGTACAAACATTCAATATCATGAACAATTCTCTTTTCTCCACTATGGCCTCCTATATTTTGTCTTCGTCAGTATTTCATTTACACACTAACGTTTCTTCTTTGTCATCTTCCATCCTACAGAGGCCCCAGAGCAGAGCAGAGAGATAATAGTCGATTACAATTTAATTATGTCGCATTGGCTTTGCCACCCAAGCTGTTGTCTGCTTCTCGAATTGTAGATAAATTAATAAATTTTAAAAATCTCCAAGCAAAAAAACTTTTATTTCCTTCCTTTGCTTGAAATCAAACGAAACTTCCATTAACATAGTTGCTTTCTAAGAACCTCCCACTCGTGGAACACATCGCCGCGGGACTGCTTCACTGCAGACTACACCATGGTCGTCTTCAAGTCCAATGCCAACAAATACTTGTAAGTATTTTAATCCTCTTAAGTAATAAAACCCTCTCATAGTATAGTTCAAGCATCCAACAAACAATCTCGTTAACCCTTATCCTCGAGTGGCCTTTGGCCTTGGTAAATGGCTACTCGTTCGTATAAAGAACAAGAAGAAAAACAAGAGCTCTTGCCCAAATTCCATTCTGCTTCTTCCCATCCGCCATTTTACAACCGTGTGAAATCGGTCGATCGATTCCACGAGACGCCGTCGCCGCTTTTCCCGCGCGAAAACGTCTTGTTTTCGCTGAGGTCATTCAGGTTCACCACCGCCACCGCCACCGCCGCCGCCGCCGACGACGACGATGAGCTCGACACTTCGTGGTTTTCTTTTTCTTACTGACCGAGAGATGCGAGGAAAATGTGACCCGTTGGGTCACTCGTGGAGCTTTGATCGGATTGCTTGAATCAGGAAACAGTGACTTCCCAAAGCTAGTTTTAATGTATAAATAATAACGAGAGAAAATCCCAAATTAGTCGCTTTTTGGTGCTTATAGACAACCACCGTCTTTCTCTCTTTCTATCCCCCCCCTCTCCTCAACGACGGGTTAAATCGTATTACTACTTGTATTATATTACCTTCTGTTTATAATGAACCATTGCAATTCTTTTATTTTTTTCGTTTCTTTACTACCTTCGACTACTAATAAACGGAGTTTGTGTGTGTGAGAGAGAGAGAAAGAGATGGGAGAGAGAAGGGAAAGAGAGAGAGAGTGGAAGAGAAGAGAGAAAGAGAGAGAGAAAAAGATGAGAGAAAGAGAGAGAGAGAGAAAAAGAAAGAGAAAGAGAGAGAAAGAGAGAGAGAGAAAGAGAAAGAGAGAGAGAAAAAGAGAGAAAGAGAGAGAGAGAGAGAGAGAGAGTGGAAGAGAAGAGAAAGAGAGAGAGAGAGAGTGGAAGAGAAGAGAGAAAGAGAGAGAGAGAGAAAGAGATGGGAGAGAGACGGGAAAGAGAGAGAGAGAGAGTGGAAGAGAAGAGAGAAAGAGAGAGAGAGAGAAAGAGAGAGAGAGAGAAAGAGAGAGAGAGAGAAAGAGATGGGAGAGAGAAGGGAAAGAGAGAGAGAGTGGAAGAGAAGAGAGAAAAAGAGAGAGAGTGAAAGAGAAGAGAGAAAAAGAGAGAGAGAGAAAGAGAGAGAGAGAGAGAGAGAGAGAGAAAGAGATGGGAGAGAGAAGGGAAAGAGAGAGAGAGAGAGTGGAAGAGAGAGAGAGAGAGAGATATATACATATACAGAGGGATCGAAGACACTCGATGATTGTGTCTAGTAGTTAATTCTGTGTTCAAGCTCAATAGATATTCATTTATGATTCCAGAATATTTAAAATCAAATCAAATTTATTTGGCAAAAAATAACAAAGTGCAACAAGACATGTAAAAGTGAACAAGCCACGTAAAAAGACAAGTAGAAGTTATTTACATCCACTTAATGTTTGTCCAAGGCCGCTTTAAACTTGGATATGGTAGTCATCGTCACAACCTCCTTTGGTAGATTATGCAACAGAGCAGAAACACAAACACAGAATGTTTTTTTGTTGAGTCGAAAACGAGGGTGATACATCTTTTGTGGGTGCTCGCGGAGACGACGGCTTGATGCTGGGGTGAAAAACTCCTTAAATAGTAGATTTAAATTCCCGTTGATGATGTTGTCTGTCAGAATCAAGTCTCCTAGCATTCTTCGCTGTTCAAGTGAGAATAGATTTAGTCTTTGAAGCTGCTCTTTGTGTGTAAACATGGAGAGTCCTGTCAGCATTCTTGTTGCAAAACATTGAACATGCTCCAGGGATACGATATCTTTTTGTAGATAAGGATTTGTTGCTTGGATGGCATACTAAAGAATAGACCGTACCAGAATTATGTATAAGAGTTAGAAAAGTGTCCGCCGTTGCGAATAGATTTTCAGATCAAGAACACTTTGTTTGCCATCTCGATACAATGACGCGCTGGTTTGAAGGAGTTGTCCACAACCGTACCAAGGTCATTTGCATTAGCGGCGATATTGAGTGGTTAGGGTTACGGTTAGGATTGAGATGGGGAACCGATAGATTTGGGCTCACTATACTTGATTTAAAAAAGTTTGTTTTCATTTTTTAAAACTTGTATTCACCCCAAGTAAGGCACATGTGAATTAGGGGCCAGATTTATAAGGGCATGCTAAGCAGGGAGTTGTGCAGCGAGATTACATTTGAATTTAGGCATGTTATTACAGTAGAGGAAACAGGGAGTGGGGAGAGAATTCCAAAGGCAAGCAGTTTGAGGAAAAAAGCTATTAGAGTAGAAAGCTTTCCACCATCTGAGGACCTCTACAGTGAAGGGGTGGGATTTTGCTGATTGTCGGGTTTGTCTTTGGTATTTACGTTGAGAGGGCACAAATGCAGCACGTTCGTCAGAGCACATTGTAAAACAAGCAGAGAGACGCCACACTGTAGTGATGGGGCAGGGCTAGATCTGGGTAGACTGTGCGCTACCTATTCGATCGGAGGCTCTTTTTGTGAACTCTGTCTAAAAGGAAGAGACTAGTTGATAGTGCATGAGCCCAGCCATGCATGGGCGAATGGTGGCCTTGTAGAGATATAAGATACTGGCAGGTGTGAGAAGTTTTCTAGCTTCGTAGAGGGAGCCTGTAGCAGTTTCCTACAAGCCGCCATATTGTTTAAATATCAATGACTTCTTAGCTGCCTGCTGATTGGTTCAGGAAAACTACTTCCTCCTTGGCTTGACCAATCAGTGGCCTTCTTTTAGGCGAATCTCGGATGGCTAGCATAATTATATAAACATTCGACCACCATTCGCCCGCTCTTTTTTACTTCGGTGGCACGAGACGCCACTTCTCTCCTTTTCCTTCTTTGGCACTGCCAAACACACGTCCCCCCTCTCTGGGGACGCAACAGACATTTTCTCGGGCCTTTTGGCCCTGGGTTCGACAGGACGCCAAAATGACTACTGCCTCAACACGTGGATATTACAGACACACACACTCGTATACACACATGGACGCCTCCTGACATCATAGCCGGTGTACAAACATACAATATCACTGGGGAAATATAATAACGGGAAATTCCTTTACTATTGTCTTCGTCCATACTAATGGACATACTAACCCCTTTACTTTTTGTTCACGTACTAACGAGGACGATCCAATAAAGTTGTTATTAAATGTTAGAATGAGAGTTTGTCACTTTCTATCTTACAAGCCCATCTTCTTTGCAGCAGCCGTGGCAGTATCTTCTATGTATTTGTTTCAATTCATATTACCTGTGAATGTTAGGCCGAAGAGTTTAAATGTTACACTTTTGAGTAAGTTGCTATTAGCCATGTCAATTGGTGGTTGGAAACATTTCTTGTGCTTTTGTAGCTGTCATAAACATAGACCTATTTTCTCCCTCCGAAAAATGTCTCCATTGAGTGAGCTGGTCACACACTGACCGATCAGCTTGCAGGGCGCATGAATTCCTTCTGTTATCTTCTTCTTTCGTTTGCTTCACAGCATCTCACTGTTGGATCACCAGCTCGGTTGAGAAAAGCCATGTTAATGTTTTGTTGTCTAGCGCAGCTATGCCGACTTCGCCTTTGGGTGGTCGATGTTTAAGGCATGACTCGATGATGTGGTTTACTGTCTGTTCAGAGTGACCACAGTCACAGACAGCCGAATCCCTGAGTCCCCATCCTTTCATGGTCGCGGCGAAACGGCCGACACCTGTCCTGATGCGGTTGAGCATTGCCCACGGCCGGCGAGGGAGGTCCATGCCTGGTAGGTTATCCGGGTCCTCCACGAATCTGTGCAACCTTGATTTATCTGCTGCCTGACATTCCTCCGTCCAGCAACGTTTCAGCCAGATTCGTTTTGTGACGTCACCGGCTGAAAAACTACTTCAGCTCCATTTGGGAATCACGAGCGATCAGCAGAGAGACCCCCAGCAAGCAACGAGGAAACACTTCTTTCTTTCTCTCTCCTCCTCCTCCTCCTCCTCTTCTCTCTCTCTTTTTCTCTCTCTCTCTCTCCTGTCCCTGTCCACTGGACGTGCAATCAACTACTATCTTCGCCTGAAGATAGTTGCTGACAAACCTCAGGCAGCTCTAAGAGCTTCCTACTTTCCGCTTCCTCTCTTGGACACTGTCCAACTCTCTTTTTACCGCTACCAAGCGGTATAGGTAACCTTAAATAAATCCTTTTCGTTGTTGTTATTTCATTTCGTGTCTGAAACCGAAGATAGGGACAACGTCCCTTTCTTTACATTTTGGCTTGGTAGCATTAAATGTTACCAGCCTAGTAAGCATGGAGATGATTAAGACGCCATGACAAGGTAAATACAGCGGAAAAACATATTAAAACAAGATAAAGTATACTTTGTGCGACATAAAACTGATTTTTCTTTATTTACACATGAATTTCGGAACTGTAAGTTTAAAAGAAAAAAAAAAAACGAAAAAGATATTTTAGCAATTTTTAATTTTCGTTTTATAATCAAATGACAATTGTCCTGTCTATAAGGTGTAGTATCCATCGGAACAGATACTACACTTTGATCTTGGCCACAAGGTAAGATGTGACACAAGGTCGGGAAAGTGGGATTTGAAAAGCCAGCGACCTAGAGAATGAAGAGCGCTCTGGCCTACAAAAAATGCCTGGGCAGCCCCGTCGGCATTCCCCGGTAGCGATTAGCAATAAACTAACTCCTTCTCAAAGGGTGAGAAGGCAAAGCCTGGGAGGGTGGAACTGCACAGGAAAAACCCACAGACCGGCAGAATCAAGGACCGAAGGCCAAGACGGTACCGGTCTATAGGGTGTAGTATCCATCGGAACAGATACTACACTTTGATCTTGGCCAAAAGAAATTTATAAACACATACCTCACATTCTATAAATAAATAGCGATTGTAAGTAAGAGAGTTTTTTTCCTTTTCTTTTTTACTCCATCAGACAAGTCTTGACCTTTTGGCTAGAAGCATCTGTCCTTACTAGACAAGTGCGTCAGCTAGATTAAAAGTTTTCATGTTTTGTCAATCTTACAATGGAAAACGAAACGACCTGAAAATCACGCGGTTAATAAATTGTTCTAACCGAGTTATCCCCCTTGCACTTTACGAAGTTTGTCAGATTTCAATTTTGTCAATTTATTTGTCCCTATGTACTTGCTTCTCCACGAGGGCAGAGTCAGGCACAAGGTCGGTTATTAACAGGGGGGGGGGGGTAAATCCAAAAATTTAAATTGTCTCAGTCTAGAAGGATTTCTCTTTCTCTGACCGAGGACAAAAAAGATTAAATATAGTATCATCTCTCAACTGACAATCGTCCCACCTTAATAAGCCTCATCCTCGAATAGCCTTTGCCTTGATAAGTGGGGATCCATTAAACAGATGATACAGTTTGATCCTAGCAAAAAGGCCAATAAAGTTTAGTTGGAAAAAATATTTTTTTGAATGACTAATTAAACTAAGATATTTTTTACTAAAGATTATCTCTATATTAATACAATCATGAGACAACGTATCATGCGTGTGCAAGTGTGTTTCTCGCCTCGACGTGACTAACACATTTATGCTAATCATATAGATGGACTCAAAAAAATTGTATAGGCGATAAATATGGTTTTATGTTGTTTTGTTTTTTTAATGAATTCGTTTGAATATTTTTTTCGTCAAAAACAGAACATGTCGACATCAGGCATGCGAAAACCTGGATCGTAAAACCTTGAGCACTGAAACAAAATTATAAAAATGATTTATTAAAAAAAATTATTTTACAAACTTTTTTATAGATGATTTCAAAAACAATGAAAACTATTAAAAAAAAAAATCAATGTATGTATAAAAATATTTCTGGGAATTATTAAAATTGCTTTCTGGGATAATATTTTAGCTCCTAAAAAAATGTTGAAAAAACTTCCTCAAGAAAAAAAAAGAGAAAGAAAAAAAAGGCAGCTTTTAAATCGTAAACAGCTTCGACCATTTCCAGGAATGATTCGGGATTCTTCGTCAATACTCAGGATTGACTCTGCCAAAGTACTGAAATTCATTTGGATATCCATTCATTATAAGTACCAAAAGAAAGAAAGAATTCTAAATTTCGTTCGCACGTGACTCTACCAATATATGAAATTTAATTTTTTTATTTTACAAAATGCAAATTTTTTTAATGTCTACGTGTCGTCGCATGACGAGAAGTCGAGCAGAAAAATCTTGTCCCAACTTAAGATGTACCAATTTTTTATACGTTTTCCTGACGTTTTTCTCGGCGTGCTGATCAAAGGAAAATCATTTGGCTCTTTTTTTATGAAGATTTAATAAATATGTTAAGGGGGCGGGACGTCAAGGGGGTATCTTGGGGAGGGGGACAAACTCATTAATAACGAATTGATCTTCTTAATAAAAAGTAGCCCTAAAAATGTCAGCTAAGATCAAACACCGGATCGAATAAAGAAAAAGAGGCGGAATAAGATTGTAAGGAGAAGTGATTGGAAAAAAGAGAAGTATATGGAGATGTATACATAAATAAAAAAATATATATCATTATTTTTTTATATACTTATTAATTAATTTTTGCGTATATATATATATATATATATATATATATATATATATATATATATATATATATATATATATATATATATATATATATATATATATATCAGGACCGGCGGAACAGTTATAAAAGTGGGGGGGCTCTCCTAACAAAGTGTGTGTTGGGGGGGGGGGGGTTGAGCCCCACCCCCTGCCTCCCCGGTGCCGCCGTCCATGTGTGTGTGTGTATATATATATATATATATATATATATATATATATATATATATATATATATATATATATATATATATATATATATATATATATATATATCTGACCCAAAAGTCCATTACAATCGGACGATGAAGAAAAAGAAAAGAAAAGAAAAGAAAAACACTGCTTTGACAAGGAGAATTTTTATGTCTTGAAAGCTAGGGTTAAAATAAATTTTATTTATTTTTTTAACACTACATATTGTTATGGTTTAAAAAAATACTATCCGAAACAATGGTTAAAAAATATGTCTATACACCCTTTCTAAAATATATATATATATATATATATATATATATATATATATATATATATATATATATGGTGTGCAGAGTTGAATGGTTTCGATGGAAATCCGGGTAAAAGAGCTCAATGTACTTATTAACAGAACAGGAATAAATTTAAAGTAAATAATATTATATATATATATATATATATATATATATATATATATATATATATATATATATCGAGAGAGAAAGAGAGAGAGGGGGTGGTGGGAAGAAAAGGAACGTCCCCCCCCTCCCTCGTCTAAATTACACAAGAGCGGCTGAGATGAAAGGTGTCACTATAGATGACCACCGTCGTTGATCTGTCGAGATGTTTGGGGTGCAGTGAACTAAGCACTTTTTACGCCTCCTAATAAGACCGGAAAAGGTTTTGAAAGCAACAAATAAAAATACAAATAAATAAATAAATCTCGGTTAATTTTTTTTTCACAATATCGAGAAATCCCGATTCCTTACATATGATTGTATCACAGTCCATAGTTTTAATCGAATGTCCGGCTGACTTGGCAGGCCGAGAGCAGACTCGAGGCGTTTCCACGAATAATGGCGATAGAGAGACACTCGTAAAGCTAATACAATTGTCGATTGTCTCCGGTGTTGCGCGTCATTAATAGACCAAGGCTGCCGAGGAAGTCGCGAATGGCAAAGCCAATCACTCCACTCGTCTCCACATAAATTAAGTAAATCCCCCCCCCCCCCAAACAAAACCTCGCATAATCGTAAGATACGTCCATTCAATTTACGCGGTTAAGCGTGACCGACCAACGGACCAACGTTCCGACAGATGGACGGACGCTCTTACAAGAATGCGTGTTCGTATCTAAAAATGCATCATTTTTTTATGAAACGATAAAAATGCAAATATTTGGCAGGGGTGAGACAAATCGGGCGCTCTTGTGTAAGCGGTAACCGATATGAGGGAGATAACTCTACTTTCCTTAGCCGCCGCTATTCCGAATTCGCTTATACTTTGGCAAGGGAGATAACTTTGTTTATCACAACATGAAAGAAAATAACTTTTCTTTTTATGTTTATATAAAGTGTATACAATTTGTGCCATGTAAATAAAAGTGTTTAAAAGTTATTTTGAACGGGTTAGGGTTAGGGTTAGGGTTATTAGGGTTAGGGTTATTAGGGTTAGGGTTTAGGGTTAGGGTTAGGGTTAGGGTTGGGGTTAGGTTTTAGGTTAGGGTTTAGGGTTAGGGTTAGTTTAGGGTTAGGGTTTAGGGTTAGGGTTAGGGTTGGTTAGGGTTTAGGGTTAGGGTTTAGGGTTAGGGTTTAGGGTTAGATTTTAGGTTAGGGTTAGGGTTAGTTTAGGGTTAGGGTTGGTTAGGGTTAGAGTTAGGGTTAGGGTTTAGGGTTAGGGTTAGGGTTTTTAACGCATTTTAAAACCGTAACATGTTTTTTTATTAATAAACAAAGTTATCTCCCTTGCCAAAGTATAAGCAAATTCGGAATAGCGGCGGCTAAGAAAAATAGAGTTATCTCCCTCAGATCGGTTACTGCTTATACAAGAGCGCCACAAATCGGAACCACTTCCATCGTTCTATCCTTGTTCAGGGTCATCACGTCCACCCTCTCTCCAGTGAGAAGGAGTAGATAATTCTGAAATAAATTTTGTTATTTTCTCTTTGATTTTGAAATTCCATAATAATAAAAAAAAATTATCTCACAGTTTAAATCTGATTATTTTGAACTTATTTTAAGGTTGGGTTAGGGTTAGGGTTAGATGACCTCCTGTAATCACAGGTTACTCAAACTTGAATCTTTAACTTGTATTGTCTTGTCCTTCGGGGCTTGATTTACGCCGGTCTATGGGATTGTCCTGTGTAGTTCTAGGAGGTCCACCCTCCCAGGCTTTGGGGAGGAGTAAGTTAATTGCTTACTGCTTGAGGCGCCTCTACCGGGGAATGTCGACGGGGCTGCCCAGGCAATTTTTAATGGTCAGAGTGCTCACCTCTCGGGCGCTGGCTTTTCAACCCCCACTTTCCGACCCGATCTTGGGTCACATCTTACTTGTGGGAGTAGGATAAAACTGACCTTGTGCCTAACTCCTGGAGAGAAGTAAATAATACTCAAACAGAACCTAAAAACCCGACCTCCATGATCGTCATGGTCATGGACTCTACGCCTACATCAAGGACAGGCGAATGGAATGGCGACTTCTTATGAAGACCCTGATTTTCCCTAAATGTGTTTCCGTGCTACATTCGCTCACACTACCCTTTATCGTCTCCTCACTGATGGAGTTGCTATTATTGAGCAAATCTCATACAAAATTGATCCTGTCTGTTCACGCTTCTCTTAATATTAGGGGTGGGACGTAATGGGTGAAAATTTCAGATTCATGTGAGTAGTAGGGAGAGAGTTCCAGAGGCCAGCAGGAAAGAAGCTATTTGAGTAGAAGGTTCTCCGACATCTGGGGACCTCCACAGTGAACGAATGAGATTTAGTTGATTGTCGAGTTAGTCTAGTGAATTTACGTCGAGGGGACACCAGAGTAGCCAATTCATCGGAGCACAATCCATTGAAGTATTTGTAAAACAAACACAAGGATGCTACATTGCGGCAATGGGACAGGGACTGGAGCTTGGTTGACAGTGAGGGACCTATTAGGTTGGCGATTCTTTTTTAGATCTTGTCAAGGAGGGAAAGAGTAGTAGATGATGCACCAGCCCAGATGTGACAACAATACTCCATGCATGGGCAGATGGTGGCTTTGTAGAGATACAGGATAATGTCAGGTGTGAGAAGTTTACTAGCACGGTAGCGGGAACCAACCTTCTTTGCGGCAGCCTTGGCAATGCCTTCAATGTATTTGTTCCAATTCATGTTACCTGTGAAGGTTAGGCCGAGGAGTTTGAATGATGCCATATGCCAAATTCGTTAAATCAAGAGTGGCCGACCAGAGACTTGGCTGCCATGAGTTTTGGAGAATAATAAACAGCTGCTTGCATTTATATGATTTGTATTTTAATGCCAATTGAGACTGTATGGCCATTGCATAATATTTTTATTTGTAATTGACGTGTATAATGTAAACTTCGATTTATGAATGATTAAATAAGAAATTAATTCTAATTTTGCCGACGATGAGACTCGTTCAATGAGAAAATAAGATAAAATTCTGAAAAACATGTTGATTGTATACATCTAATTATGGGGTAAGGTACACGATAAGTCATGAAAATGAAATGCCGTGGTAGACAAAATGTGTGAAAAAAGACAAACGGAAAACAGGAGAAAAACAAAAACAAGAGATTTGACCGGTTTCGTTCGTGTTAACGAACGTCTTCAGGTTTTTGCAGCAAATTCCACCCTTTTCGATCAAGGCCGCCTACTCCCCGAATTCCACTCTATGACCGAAAACAACTTTAGGGGACATCCGAATAACTGTCCGAGATATTGCCAAATCTCTTGTTTTTGTTTTTCTCCTGCATTTTAACCTGTTTTCCGTTTGCCTTTTTTCACACACATTGTGTAAAATATTTCGTTCGCTTTTTCTTCAGTTTTATGTATTTTTATGATTATTCACATAAATTCACATATGTATACCTATCACTGCTACTTGTCATCGCTCATGCTACAAATTCCCGTAAATTACGTAAATTACAGAAAAAAAGAAAGTAAAACAAGACAATCTGTTTAATATTGTATTGGAAATGCCTAAGATCATTTTAATTATTTATCGGTTGTGGTTCGAAATTTGTGTTTGTCTCTACGAATGGGGCGCTCAGCGATTGACCACGGAGCAAGTCCGATATGGTGAAGCTATCGATGTCATACATACTGTGGCAATATTACTTGCTTTGGCCGAAGGGGTATCTCTTGGGACCGGCACCAATGTGGCAACATCGTTTGCTTTGGACGGCTGGGCGATCTTTGCCGGACTTTGTGTACGTATGTGCAATGTCTCGTCTTGTCATCGCCAGTGAGCAATCATGGTTTGACGATAGTCACTGTCGTCTGCTTCTGGGACTGGCTAGCCGGCTGTTTGGTCGGGACCATCACGCTGCAAATCAAACATTATGTAACAATAAAACAAACCATTTTACTTTTTATCTAAAAATATATATTAATTTTCTTCCGAAGCACATTTTTATAACTTTGCTACAATAAAACACGGTCTTGTACAGATGTAAGACCTCTATCCCAACTGTGATTAAGAGACAAGAGGTGATCTCGTGATCTGATTAAGTCAACGTTTTTGCAGCAAATTCCACCCTTTTCGATCAAGGCCACATATTCCCCGAATTCCTCTCTATGACCGAAAAAACTTTAGGCGACTGTCCGGGATATTGGCAAACTTATCAAGAACCTCGATGCCAGCAAGGCAAACAGTCCCGACAACATTCCGAAACTGCAGCTTGAAACAACTCTTATTCTTACACAGTTGTTCAATCGTTGCTTGAAAGAGAAATGCCCCCCATCACCCTGGAAGACTTCGGTATTCTGTACAGCATTAAAAATACTGGAGATCGGTTTTCTGCATTTCAGTACAGATCGATCAGTATCCTGTGCGTCATAAGTAGGTTGCTTGAATCTGTAATAAATCAACAAGTTGCTTGAATCTGTAATAAATCAACAAGTTGCTTGAATCTGTAATAAATCAACAAGTTGCTTGAATCTGTAATAAATCAACAAGTTGCTTGAATCTGTAATAAATCAACAAGTTGCTTGAATCTGTAATAAATCAACAAGTTGCTTGAATCTGTAATATATCAACAAGTTGCTTGAATCTGTAATAAATCAACAAGTTGCTTGAATCTGTAATAAATCAACAAGTTGCTTGAATCTGTAATAAATCAACAAGTTGCTTGAATCTGTAATAAATCAACAAGTTGCTTGAATCTGTAATAAATCAACAAGTTGCTTGAATCTGTAATAAATCAACAAGTTGCTTGAATCTGTAATAAATCAACAAGTTGCTTGAATCTGTAATAAATCAACAAGTTGCTTGAATCTGTAATAAATCAACAAGTTGCTTGAATCTGTAATATATCAACAAGTTGCTTGAATCTGTAATAAATCAACAAGTTGCTTGAATCTGTAATAAATCAACAAGTTGCTTGAATCTGTAATAAATCAACAAGTTGCTTGAATCTGTAATAAATCAACAAGTTGCTTGAATCTGTAATAAATCAACAAGTTGCTTGAATCTGTAATAAATCAACAAGTTGCTTGAATCTGTAATAAATCAACAAGTTGCTTGAATCTGTAATAAATCAACAAGTTGCTTGAATCTGTAATAAATCAACAAGTTGCTTGAATCTGTAATATATCAACAAGTTGCTTGAATCTGTAATAAATCAACAAGTTGTAAACCACTTCAGCAAAAACAAGTGACAAGCAATACGGATTTCGTCCTGCAAGATAAACAGCTGACGTTCTGACTGATATCGCACAGGATTAGTGAATGAATCGACGGGGTTTCGTCTCTAGGACGATAGCGCTTGATATATCAAAGGCCCTCGATAGGGTTTAGTACAAATGTTTGCTTCACACGCTTGTTAGCTATGGGATATCTGTAAATGTTCTGTCAACCATCAAATACTTTCTCTCCAATACGTAGAAATCCGAAGCACACTGCATCAATGCTGGCGTGCCTCAAGGATCCATTCTGGGCCCAACTCTTTTTCTTGATCTTCATAAATGATCTTCCAAATCATATACTGAGATCATTCGTTGACATCTATGCTGACGACACAACTGTCTACGGCAGCACTTCGAAGAGCATTGATGGTAAAGATCTTTCTCACTCTCGCTTTCTTTCTCTCTCGCTCTCTCCTTCTCGCTTTCTCTCTCTCACTCTCTCCCCCTCTCACTCTCTTTCTCTCTCTCTCGCTCTCTCCTTCTCGATCTCTTTCTCTCGCTTTCTCTCTCTTCCTCTCTCCCTCCTCTCGCTCTCTCTCTCACTCTCGCACTCTCCTACTCTCGCTTTCGCTCTTTCTCACACTCTCACTCGCCCTCTCTCCCTCTCTCTCCCTCTCTCTCGCTCTCTCTCGCTCTCTCTTTCTCTCTCTCCCTCTCCCTCTCACTCTCTCCCTCACTCTCTCTCTCACTCGCTATCTCTCTCCCACTCTCTCTCTCTCTTTCTCGCTCTCTCTCGCTTTCCTGGCTGTGTCCACGTGATACAGAGGGTGAAACAGTGGCTAGTTACTTTTAACACCTCTGAAAATCACGTTTCTCTCCTTACATCACCAACGCTCACATTATCATTTCCCCCCAGTTGCAATGAATGTCTCTCTCTCTGTTCCCCCCCCCCTCTCTCTCTCTCTCTCCCTCTCTCTCATGAAGTCCCCTTTTATCGATAAGATCCGAAGACTGGCCTTTATTCCAGACCTGAAATGGAACAATCAAATCTGTTTCTAATGTCGCTGGACAAAATGGTCGGATCATTCTACCGCTCCAGAAAGTACCTCACTCCTGACGCAATCCTCTACCTGATACGTCCTTAGATGGGGAGGTACTGCTGTTATATATGGAAAGGTGCCGCCCACGGTACTCTTTCTTGACTTGACAGACTACAAAACCGACTTCGCAATCTAGTGAGGATGCTTTCTTCTCTTCCCTACAGTCTCTGTCGCACAGAATAGACGTTGCTAGTCTTTCTCTACTCTATTGTTATTTTCATGGTAGGTAATCGGCAGATCTCCAATTCCTACCCCCCCCTGGTAAAACATTCACAGCAAGAACTCGCCTACCTACAACCACAGCAACGAACTTTCCTTTCGCCCTCTCTGTACTAAAAACCAAACAAAACTTCCATGAACATCCCATCTGTGGAACAGGATACCAAGAGTCTGCTTCCCAACCGACTACAACATGGTCGTCTTCAAGTCTAATGTAAACACACACTTGCTGAGCCGTCCACTTGAATACTCAATTCCTCTTAAGTAATCTTCTGCCCATTCCACATATTGTTTCCAATAGTCTTGTGGTGGCGATCATCATCCAACCGACAATCTTTTTAACCTTAATCCTCGAGTGGCTACCGGGCCTTGATAAGTGATGACTCAGTAGTAGCCCCCTCCTCCAACTTCTTCTTCTTCTTCTTCTTCTTCTTCTTCTTCTTCTTCTTCTTCTTCTTCTTCTTCTTCTTCTCTGCACCCTTCCTCATTTTTATACCGTTCTTCTTCCTTTTTACCTCTTTCCTCCTCCTCCTCCTCCTCCTCCTCCTCTTCTTCTTCTTCTTCTTCTTCTTCTTCTTCTTCTTGTTCTTGTTCTTCTTCTTCTTCTTCTTCTTCTTCTTCTTCTTCTTCTTCTTCTTCTTCTTCTTCTTCTTCTTCTTCTTCTCTATTATTGTGTCCCCCTCCCCCATCCCTTTTTACCAAATGGCGTGTTCCGCCGTCTTCAAGGTGGTGCCTTGGCCACTGGGGCCCGCATTCCTACGTCTTTGTTCTCGTTCAAGTGTATCTCTTCTTCCTTTCTCGTTGGAGAGACGTGAATAATCTCGTTCCAATTGATTAGGACGGCCGCCACCCCCACCCCCAAATAACAAAAAAATGTCACCATGATGGCTTGGCGACAAGAGAGAACCAACCGCCCACGCAATTTCTGTCTCTCTTTTCAGTCGGGGTATTTTCTGACTCATTGTTGGCCAATGTTATTATTATTACACATATAATTTACAGGCCTCGCGGTTTGAGGAGGCGAAGGGATCAAACCCGACGGATAGAAAAGATAAACAATGAAGAAAGAAATAATATGGAAGACTTTCGTCTCATTCGGGCATAAAATCGTTCGTCTCCTGTTGTCACTGTCTCCCCAGCCCCCGGCTCCCCCAAAACATCCCACATACTTTCATTTTATTTGTTCATTAGATGTTTTTTTCCTTCCTTTCTGGTCCTTGTCGCCACCGGAATCAGACTTAACCCTGTCAAGACTAGTAGCATGTGACCCATTTGGATTTTTAAGACCCGTCTCACGGGATATATATATATATATATATATATATATATATATATATATATATATATATATATATATATATATATATATATATATAGGTAGAAGGATGAAAAGGAATTAGAAAATCGACGGAGGCAGATCTTTTTTCAATTCAGGTGTTCAATGCAAGGTATATTCCGCAAAAAAGCAATTTATTTAATTAATTTTTTCCTTAAGCCAGGCTTTTCAAAGATCAAAATCTTACCATCAGAGGAAATTGCTGGGATAGATAAAGGCCAAGATTTAAAATTTGAAAAAGTAAAATAAAGAGTGTGGGGGGAAAAACAAAGCAAAAAGCTGCCCGAATGCAAGCAAGAGTCCGATTGCAAAAACATCCGGTGTCAAAAAGTCCAGCGGAGAAAGTGATTTGTAGGCACGAGAAATAAATTAATAGGTTTCAAAGTTGAACTCCAGAAACCACAATATTCAGGTGCGGCCAAAATAAATAGAATCCAGAGGGTAAAAAGTCCAATAGAGGGTTCGTTCGTGGATGCAACAAGGCTCAGTGATTCGTGAGGAGGGAAATATTAGCCATATTAAAAAGTCTTCCTGGGCTGAAAATCATAAAATAAGTTGAAATTGACGAAGAGACAGCGAATTTATATTTAAAGGCTAAGCCAATTGAAAAAAGATCTGTCTCCGTCGCTTTTCTAATTCCTTTTCATCCTTCTACCTATCTATCTGCTCTATCCGGTATATTGAGCTGTATACTTTTCACAATAGGTTTTACCTTTCCTAAAATGTTTTGGCGAAAGGTATGAATGACAGTCACCAAAAATGTGGACGGAAATCTCTACTTGGGTCTAAAGAAGTTGCCTCTGTATTGCAAAAGTTGCCTCTCTATAGGCCACAGAAACATGTATGAACATATGTAACCAATAATGTTTGCATAAATAAAAATGTATACTATATATATATATATATATATATATATGGAAAGTGAGAAAAGAAAAACCGAAAATATTATTTATGTATTCATCAACGTTTCGTCTTTATTATAAATTATGAGCTACAAATAATTTTTTCAAGTCAATCATCCCGAGGACGTCATGAAATAAATATCTTTGCTTCCCTTTTTTTCATTTACCATATGTGTGCGTATATATATATATATATATATATATATATATATATATATATATATATATATATATATATATATTTATTTAAATATATACACACACACACACACACACACACACACATATATATATATATATATATATATATATATATATATATATATATATATATATATATATATATATATATATATATATATATAGGGTGGGCAAAAATAAGGGTCCTATTTTTAAAAATTCATAACTTTTTTATTTATTGATTTTTTTCATTTTCTTTTTTAGAATAAGTAAAGGACCCCTTCCGAAGCAAGCATGAGCCGTATTAGCCCTAAGGAACGTACCCTCATTTAGAAAACATTATTTTTGCTTAAAAAACTCAAAACAGTGTAAAAAACAATACTTTAGTTTTTGTAAGTTTTAAGAAGTGTTTTTCGGCTAAAATTTGTTTTGTTTATTTCAAAAAATCTCAAAAGGGTCAGTCTACACATACATAAAGTTTGGTGAGTTTAACTTTTATTTTGTGGAAGTTATTCAAATTCAAGTTATTCAAATTTAAAGATAGGACCCTTATTTTGGCCCACCCTGTATATATATATATATATGTGTGTGTGTGTGTATATATTTAAATATATATATATATATATATATATATATATATATATATATATATATATATATATATATATATATATATACATTACTTTCCCCTAGCTATATCTTATTTTCGTCCCCTTCCCCGCCTACACCATCCATTTATGCGACCTTGATATTTAACCCCCTTCCGTTCCCCTACTTCGATAACCAACTATATAACCTTAATAAACATGACGCATGCTTCGTCCTCCTCCCTCATGTTTTAAATAACTCCGACCGTTACCAATTTTTGGCCCCACACCTTCAACAATTAATTTATTTTCTCCTACTGCTACCATATTTTTGAGTCCATAACTTATATTTTCATAAGCGACCCTTTTGGGCTTACATCACACACGCTCACTTCTCCCCCGTAATGGTTTAATAACTCCGACCGCTACCATTTCACCCACACACTTTCCACAGTTTACTCAATTTCTCCCACTGCTACCATCTATTTGTAGCTCATAATTTATCTTTTCATAAACGGCCTTTTTTTTAAAGCTTTTCTGCTCCTACTACCACTGTTTCAAATATTTTGTACCTTTGTGTTATCTCGTCAGACCACTAATAACGAGGAAATCTTGAAATAAAGACGAAACGTTGATGAATACATAAATGATATTTTTGTTTTTCCTTTTTTCATTTTCCATTACGTCGAAATATTAGTTCCATTTTAATCATATATATATTACACTGATGAGAGCGAAAGCTTGAAACTTTGGCGTATGTAGGTAAAAATAATTTAATATTATTTACTTAAAATCAATATAAAATATATCTTAATATCAAAAAGTTGAGCCCTGTTCGGAGAAGTTAAAAATAGACTGACACGTAGCTATAACGCATATTCCGACAACATTCGTTGGATATCTAGTCAGATTTTCTATAGGTGCCTCCCTTCACATAAATATAACTTAAACTCCCTTCTTGACGTGTTAATGTCTCGTGGCCGTATGGTTCTGGCGCTTGCTTGCGGAGTCTAGGTTAATTCTGTTCGAACATTGCGACCGAGATTATCATTCCCTACACTGATGAGAGCGAAAGCTTGAAACGCTGGCGTATGTTGGTAAAAATAATTGAATATTATTTACTTAAAATTTATATATATATATATATATATATATATATATATATATATATATATATATATATATATATATAGTAATCCAGGTAGGGTAAAAATCCACAGGGTAGAAATCCAAAGGGAATCAAACCGGGTTTATAAAAGAGTGCTCAATAAAAAATATAGAGCTGTATTGTGAATGCTTTTATTCAAACATCTACAAGGTCTGCTACACTGGCATGTCGATGTTATCGATCTACAGCTCTCAAGAGCTGAGGTCTCATCAGGCAGAAAATTATTTTTTGATTCAACCTGGTTGCTGAATTCCAGATGAGACCTCAGCTCTTGAGAGCTGTAGATCGATAACATCGACATGCCAGTGTAGCAGACCTTGTACATGTTTGAATAAAAACATTCACTATATATATATATATATATATATATATATATATATATATATATATATATATATATATATATATATATATATATATATATATTCATGGGAGATGCTAAACTTGGCTCCACTCCTTGGTCTTACCCTCGCAAAACATTCACAGCAAGAACTCGCATAGTTACA